>SNQJ01S0169206.1:4154-20716 GCA_010110895.2 Picea sitchensis | reverse complement strand
TTGGTGCATAGAATTGGTTGCACTTCACAACCATTCACTTTGCATATAGGCTCTTTGACATCCCTGTTATGCAATTTCACTTATATACACAAAGTTACTATATGGCTAGACATATAATATGCTTTTCATGCATTATTGTTATTACTACATATTGATTCATGGTTTTGGTAACTTAGTTTTTGTAGCTAAGCAAACAAGAAATGGCCACAATTTGTAGTTAAGCAAATAATGAATGTCCACAATCAATTAGGTAAGGCATTCAATTTAGTCATCTACTTATCAAAATTCTATACAATAACAAAAAATAAACACCTAGAGTGAACTATTAAAATTAATGTGTATTCTATAGGATATAAAAGTCATTTACACAGTATCAATAAAAGTGCCTATTGCTTTCATAAAAACTTAGTTTTATAACATAACTTTATTATAAAATAAAATTTCAACTCCTAAGTTGCAAAGTGTTGCCATTACTAAATATTTATTTTATTGCCTTCATGTTAGTGATTTCAAAACTAACAAACTTATATTGGTCAAGAAAGTTGTAGAAAATATTTGCAACCCACTTTTCAAGAAAACAACTTATTAACAGGAAAGTAATATTCACAACTTATCAAAACTAACCATAAGATTGATCTACAACATGGTTGATATCACATCATCAACTAACTAATCATCCATTAACTTATTAGACAAATTGAGGTCAACATGACTGACAAATTCAACTACTCTATCTACCATTGATACAAAGTCTAGTTTGTCCAACAAACAACTTTTCTACACTTTAGTAGCACAATGCATTGATGTTGAAAAGCTAAGGCTCCAGAATATGCAATGCCTATGAAAATACAAGTTGTCAACTATACCAATATTGATCTTTGCCATTGATGTTGAAAATCTAGGGCTCCTAAATATGCAATGCCTATAAAAATACAAGTTGTCCACTATACCAGTATTAGTAATCTTTGCCATTTTTCATATTCATTTTTCATTTCCACCACTAAAACTAAACTCCCATGGTTTGACAATTTTTTTTGTTGTCTTCTTGTGAAAGATATTTGAGACAAGAGCACAATGTTTAAATGATTCTACAACAACAAATATAAAATTATGTTGCTTACCTTTCCTAGTAGATCTCTTGCTTGGCCATTCTTTTATGTGTTGAATCTTCTCCAACTACACATCTATAAAGGGGATTGTAAAATCACTTTCTCATGTTTTTTAATTTATTTTGTTTTTATTAAAAAAATTTGGTGAATTATAATTCTTTTTAATTTCACAAAAAAATTCTAACTACTTCCATTAAAACAAAATAGATAACTTTTAACATCCTAAACCAAATTTTATGTATACATCAATATGTTTATAACTGTCAATTGAATTGATTTTGGGTGGTTGGGATGAATGATTGTTATCCTCCCCACAAAAATCCAATTGAGACAAGTGATATGCTAAACTCTTAAAGAGTATATAGTTGTAATGTCTTTGAGCATTGTTGTTGACAGACCTTATGCCCTGAAGAATCTAGGTTTTACCCTTGAAATGAAAGAAGTACTTGGGTACCCTGAAGAATCTAAGGTTTACCCTAGTACCATTCTTAAAATAAGGAGAAGTACTTGAGTACCCTCAACAATCTAAGGTTTACCATAAGTTCCATTCTTGAAATGAGAGAAAATAATTGGTTTAACCAAAATCAATATATTTATTGCTATTCAATTAACTTTTAACATTCTAAAAAATTATTACTTTTAACCTCTTAAACCTAATTTAGAATCTTAAATACACATCAATATGTTTATCACTATTCCATTGATATAACTAAAAACAGAAACACGTTTATCACTATTCCATTGATATAACTAAAAACAGAAACACTTTCAGAGTAAATCAACATCTAAATCTAATTTAGAATCATATGTATACATCAATATGTTTATAACTATTCTAGTGAAACACTCTGAAGCAGATCAGAACCAATACAGTATTATCGATTGAACACCCATCCAACGAATTTCAATGGATTCCATCTAAAATATCAAATAAGCCAGAGAAAACAGTGACAGATGAAAGCATCTTAATTTTGATTTCGAGTTGGACTCAAATGTCACCACCAAACACAGCCTCTGTCAATAAAGTTCGCAAAGCTTAAACCAAATTCATAAAGAGCAAAATTGAATAATTTTGGAACTCGTCCATATCACAGTCTGTAAAATTTTTATTCGCTCAATTCTTCTTCGTTTTTCTGCTTGCTTTTGTTTTGGGTTTTGGGCATTTAGGTACCGCACTTGATTTCTTGACTCTGAGCCTTTTCTGTTTGGGCTGACAGGTTGGACAATACCACTTTCCTCGTGGTACTCGATCCACAGGAGGATCGAGACAGTAGGTATGATAGCCTTCATCGCAACCATCACAGAGAATAACACACTCGTCACTCTCGTCAGTAAGACAAACTCTACAAAGGCAGGAAGGGCAGTACCATCCAGGTTGAGGAGGAGTTTCCAACGGTGGTTTCAGACAGCTCAAGTGGTAAAACTTGTAAAGGCAATGAACGTGACTGCATTCTATAAGAAGATCGTTGATCTCTCGTTTTCCAACAGAACAAATTTTGCATAATTTCCTGTTGGCCAATTCATCGACCACTTCTCCACCAGCTTCATCTCCAGTAACTCGAGATTCTGCATCTGATATGGTGGTGGTGGGTTCGACTTTTGCTGTTTCACTTGGCCGCTCAGAGGTAAAATGATATCCATTTTTTCCTGTGCCCCGCCCAGTATTCATATTTTTGTCCCGTTTATCATATGAGTTAACCTCTGGGCATTCCTGTTTTACAAAAATCGCATCCATCGGAGTTTCTTGAACTGTGCTGAAAGGCAATACTCCTCAGCTACCCACGTCGGCCAGGGGGAGTGTACAGAAGTACCCACGTTGGAATCTCAGCTCCTTCTCACAGTCAAGGAGCTTCTGTCCCGCAAAACATTGAATGGTTTATGTGAGAAAAAGCAATAAAAGAAATACATAGATCGTTTATAATCCAATAGATTACATATATACCAATTCTACTCGGTGATTTAACCGGCACTTTCATTACACTGAGCCGACACTGTAACCATAGGGTTTCCCTCAGCCTGCGCACACTAATAACCAGAGGGTTCCATTGGCAAACTAATGGATTTTTATCATTCAACTCATGAAGAAAGAGGTGTTTTGAAGCTATTGCAGAAAGCTTCAAGTTTTTATTTTTCACCGTCAAGGATAGGATTTGTGTTCTTCATTATGTAAAGAGGTTAGCTAATGAGGTTTTTAACGTTTTCAATATCTAAAGCAGAACTATACTCCAATACCTAAATCAAACAGACAGAAAAAATAAGCAAAGGATTTGGGCTTACCTGCCACTGAATAATTGAAATGCATTTGAAAATCTTAAACTATGAAGGGAGACATTTCCATGTGATTGGTACTCAACATCGAAAGGGTTGAGGTTATCTGCAAACACGAGGATTGGAATGCACTTGCAATTCTTAAAATAGGAAGGAAATGTTCATATGATTGGTATTTAATGAATAAAATTGATTACCAAGGCGGGGAGTTATTTTTTAAATGCAACTTTCATATTTAGAACTCTCTACTTTGGTAGAGATGAATTATTAATTCATATAATTAACACATTTTCATTAACTTAGTGATTAGTAATTAATATTTCTGGAATAATACATATCTGTCAAGCCATCGCTCAACTATTTTGATTGGTAAAATCTACGAAAGTATACATAATCTACCCCTCTTGATTTGAACTTCTGACCTCTTATGAAGAATAAAAAGCACACAATAAAAAAGACAAATTAATCATTTACAATTCGATATATTACATATATAGTAATTCTAGAGGACTATTTACTAAAACCATGCCCATTTTCTTTACAATAAGCAATAGCTCAAACAATGAGGATAACTCTTGTTAAGGTAGGGTTTCCCTTGACAACTAATTAGTTTTTATCATAACTCTTGAGGCTATTGTAAAAAAAATTTAAGGTATAAGGGTTCAACTAATAAATTTTTATCACACCATCTAAAACTATGTAGAAAAAATGAGTATATGTGTTATTCACTATACACATGAAATATACAACAAAGAAAGATACACATAGTTGTGTGCACATGCACACAGTGCACTTCCAATTCCTAACAGATGATGCAAGACATCTCCATGTAATTGATAATCAATGGGCAATACATCTCCATGTAATTGATATTCAATGGGTGAAATTGATTATGAATGAGGGGGAAGTCTCATTTTAATGCAACTCTCATATTAACACATTTCTACTACTATAGTGGCGTGTCATTAAAACATGCAACTAACACCTATTTATAAAATAAAGTAGTGAGTACATGATTACTCATCACTATGACTCTCAACTTAACTTAGTGATGAGTCATTAATGAGTTTAAAAAAAATATAGCTATATAAAAAATGTTGGAGGCCTTATATAATATAAATGATTATATACAAAATTTCATTTGCATTATTATAAACCTGCATGAACCTTAACATAAAATAGCAATGTGATACTTTTTAACTTTTCAACCATAATTATTGCTTAAACATAGTTGTGTAGCAAAATGACTCACAAAGAGATGGAACCACTATTAACAAAATCAAGACCAATAAATCTCATTATTAAGGGAATGGTATATACATCTTAGTACTTGAAGAATGTGGGTGCAAGAGAGAAATCAAAATCACAACCATGGTGCAACATTAAAATATTAGCTATGAAATTCACATTAAATATTTTCAACTTGATTTCTAAATTTGTGAAAGTTATTGAAAATGTGAATGTTTCTTATCATCGTCATCATATTTTTAATTCCATCAAATTGTTGTCATCGCCTCACTATTTTGAACCTTGAAGCTTTATATTTGTTCAACACACTCCTTGAGTGAGAGCTTCAGCCATGAACTATCACATGTAATCAAAATTTGTAGTATACCTAGGGAGATCATATGGGGTACCTAGGGAGGTACCCAATGGGAATGTAGTTATGTGTTATGAGTGGAAGTCATTTAATATATGGGAATGTGGTCATTCAATGTAAGGTGGACTAAGTCCACTATATTAATAAAGGTCCACTATGGTAGTTGGATGTGTTTTTCATAGCAAAATGTATTTTACATGGAAATGTGATGGCCCTAGTATTGAATCATTCATTAAAGAAAGAAAGTCATCATGGGAAGAGAATTGGCCCCATTGGGTAGATCTCAAATTGCAAGGTGATGCTACCATTTGGTGGAAATCGCTTGATTATAAGGAGATGATGACACTCTCCAATGGAGAATTTGAAAGAATATTGGTAGACAAGTGGTCTCATGGAGAAAATAAGGATAAAGAGAGAACCAAGAGTTTATTTTCATGTCAAAAATCTATATTACAGGTTCATGGTTCTATTCATAAAGAAAATATCATTGTTTCTATTAACCCTAGTTGCATACATAATTTTATCAATGTTCAGTTGGTTAGTAGATTGCAAGTTCTAATAAAGAATATTCAAAGCACAAAGGTTGAGGGTGAAAATATTCAAATTTTTAAAGATTTGAAGATTACCATGGATAAATATGTGTTGCATTCAGATTTTTATGCTATGGCTATGGATGAAGTTGATATTGTTTTGGGATATCCTTGGATAGAATTAGTGGGTACCATTAATATTAATGTGGAAAAAAAGTTTTTAAAGTTGTGGTACAAGAAAAAGAAAATCACATTGCAGGATATGTCTCTTAGTAAGAAAGATGGACCCATGGAAGCTAGCAAAAAAGTTATTGTCCAGTCTGAAGTTGAATCAGAGGCAGAGTCTACAGAAGATGATGAAAAAAAAACTACAAGAAGGACATAATCAAGAAGCTAAGGAGGTCATTGACTCAAAGGCACAAAGTGTTGCAGATTTGAAGAAAAAAGAACAAATTCCTCCCAGGTTGTTGTATCACCATCCATCATATATGAGGAACTTCAAAAGACCATCCAGAGCAAGGGCATGTGCCATCAACATATCCTTCATCAACAGCACCTGACAGGAAACCGATCAAGAGGTTGCATGGAGGATTTCTAGCACTACAGGAAGAGCTCAAGCTGAAACAACCATGGCAACCCCGACATGATGCAGAGAAATATAATGGTGGAAAGGTAGCAGATAGATATCATGTTCGACTTCCATTGGGATGGATGGATGGTCGTATTTAGTACCAGTTGGCTACATTGATTATCCAGTCATATTGTATGTTTTCCTCTCATGTTTCGAGGATGAAACAAGTGAAGGGAGATGGAATGTAGTATACCTAGGGGAGGTAATATGAATTACTAGGGAGAGTACCCAAAGGGAATATAGTTATAATGTTATTAATTGATCATTTAATATAAAGTGTAGGTGTTCAATGTAAATTGAACTAGGTCCACTATATTAAATAAGGCCAACTGTTAGATGTAATAAATGTGAAACTCAGAAGATTTCCTAAGGAGGCTATATAATAAAGTGTAAACAATGTAATGAAACATAAGTGAGAATATTGTGATTGTACAAGAAAGTATTTCTTGAGGAGTTTATATTCATAAGGACAATATGGTGTTACCCTACCTCAGGGTTTTTCTCTATTTCTTGCAATGTTCATATTACCTGGTGAATGGACTGTGGTTTTATTCTTGTATTGGTGTATTTACAAATCTGGTATAGGTACTTAACAAAATCATTATCACAATCATTAAGGCAACATTTGTAATGCCTCATTTTTTTCAAATCATCATTTGCAAATTCACCCAAGGGTTGAAAGGAACACACCTCAATAAGTAACAATATTTGATTCATTGATAATTGATTGATTACAGACTGATGATGCCTTATGCAAATTTCATACTAACCCTTCTCCACTACCTTAGGACAACTCATTAATGCATGTAACTAACCTCTTCACTAATTACTCATTGTCATTATGTCAACAACTCTCAACTAACCATTAATGCATGTAACTAACCTATCTCCACTAACTTGGTAATTACTCATTAATACGTGTAATCAACAACTCTCAACTAACTTAGTGATGAATCATTAATGAGTTTACAAACAAAATAACTCATGTACAATATATTTGAAGCCTTATTTAATATAAATGACCATGTAGAAAATATCATAGGGATACATTATATATATAACTAAAAGTTTGAATACAAAATAAATCATAAACATAGAGTCCAGTCCCCGAGGTGTAGGACAGTTGATGATGGAGTGTGTTGTTAAGGCACTCTGTGATGTTAAAGTCATTGGTTCGAAGCCCGCGGGGACAAAAAATCCATCCATGTTAAGGGTTGGTGTGGCTCAGTTCGGGTGTGATCTCCAAGTGATTTTGACAGTTTAGATGCCCTTGAGTCGTGGTTTCTCAGCCACAAGCTAGTCCCACAAGTCACAGACAAACTGGCAAACGAAAAAAAAACTCATAAACATAGGCTTGTTTGCCTAAATAAAATGTTGTGTTTAGGAAATAGTTGAAATGCATTTGAAAATCTTAAACTATGAATGGATACACTTCCATGTGATTAGTACTCAACATCAAAATCAAATAAACAATATTAAAGAAATAGGAAAACGGTTGGGGGTTATTTGTGAACACAAGGATTGGAATGCACTTGCAATTCTTAAAATATGAAGGAAATGCCCATATGATTGGTATTTAATGAATGAAATTTATTACCAAGGCGGGGAGTCCCTTTTTAAATGAAACTTTCATACTTAACACCTCTCCACTTCCGTAGTGATGAATTATTAATTCATATAACTAACATATTTTCATTAACTTAGTGATTAGTGATTAATATCTCTCAAATAATACATATAAATTGAAAAATTTATATAAAATAAACAAACACACAATAAAAAAAGACAAATTAATCATTTACAATTTGATATGTTACACATAGACTAATTCTAGAGGGCTATTTACTAAAACCATGCCCATTTTCTTTACAATAAGCAATAGCCCAAACAATGAGTATACCTCTTGTTAAGTTAGGGTTTCCCTTGCCAACTAATTGGTTTTTATCATAACCCTTGAAGAGGTGATTTGAGGCTATTGTAAAAACGTTTTAAAGTATAAGGGGTTAACTAATGAGTTTTGATCACACCATCTAAAACTGTGTAGAAACAAATGAGTATATGTGCTATTCACTATACACATGAAATATACAACAAATAAATAGATACATGGTTATGTGCACATGCACACAATGCACTTTCGATTCCTAAAAGATGATGCAAAACATCTCCATGTAATTGATACTCAATGGGTGAAATTGACTACAAATGAGGGGGAAGTCTCATTTTAATGCAAATCTCATATTAACACATTGCCACTACCATAGCGGTCTATCATTAAAACATGCAACTAATACCTATTTACAAAAGAAAATAATGAGTACATGATTACTCATTACAATGACTCTCAACTTAACTTAGTGATGAGTCATTAATGAGTTTAGAAACAAAATAGTCATGTAAAAAATGTTGCAGGCCTTATTTAATATAAGTGGTCATATACAAAATATCATTTGCATTATTATAAACCTACGATCTTGAATATACAATAGCAATGTGACGACATTTTTACTTTTCAACCATAATTATTGCTTAAACATGATTGTGTAGAAAAATGACTCACAGAGAGATGGAACCATTGTTAACAAAATCAAGACCCATAAACCTCATGATAAAGGGAATGGTATATACCTATTTGAGTAATCGAAGAATGTGGGTGCAAGAGAGAAATACAAATCATAACGATGATGTAATATTAAAATATTAGCTATAAATTCACATTAAATATTTTCAACTTGATTTTTAAATTTGTGAAAGTTATTGCCAATGTGTATGTTTCTTATCATCATCATCATACTTTTAATGCCATCAAATTGTTCTCATCTCCTCACTATTTTGAACCTTGAAGCTTTATATTTTTTCAACACACTCCTTGAGTAAGAGCTTCAACCATGAACTATCACATGTAATCAAAATCATTATCACAATCATTAGGATGACACTTATAATACTCCATTTATTTTTTTAAATCCATCATCTGCAATCCTTCACTCAAGGGTTGGAAGGAATGCACCTCCATGTTAATCGCACTCAATAGTAACAATATTTGATTCTATTGATTTTATTAATTACAAATGAGGTGGAGTATCCATTTTATGCAAATTTCATACTAACCCCTCTCCACTACCTTAGAGCAAGTCATGAATGCATGTAACTAACATATCTCCACTAACTTGGTATTTACTCATTAATATGTGTAATCAAACTCTTAAATAATTTAGTGATGAGTCATTAATGAGTTTACAAACAAAATAACTGATGTACAATATTTGAAGCCTTATTTCATATAAATAACAATGTAGAAAATATCATAGTATTACATTATATAAAACTAAAAGTTTGAATACAAAGTTTGAATGAGGGGGAAGTCTCATTTTAATGCAACTCTCATATTAACACATTTCCACTACTGTAGTGGCGTGTCATTAAAACATGCAACTAACACCTATTTATAAAATAAAGTAGTGAGTACATGATTACTCATCACTATGACTTTAAACTTAACTTAGTGATAAGTCATTAATGAGTTTAAAAACAAAATAGCTATGTAAAAAATGTTGGAGGCCTTATTTAATATAAGTGATTATATACAAAATTCCATTTTCATTATTATAAACCTACATGAACCATAACATAAAATAGCAATGTGATACTTTTTTACTTTTCAACCATAATTATTGTTTAAACATGGTTGTGTAGCAAAATGACTCACAAAGAGATGGAATCACTATTAACAAAATCAAGACCAATAAACCTCATTATCAAGGGAATGGTATATACCTCTTAGTACTTGAAGAATGTTGGTGCAAGAGTGAAATCAAAATCATAACCATGGTGCAACATTAAAATATTAGCTATTAAATTCACATTAAATATTTTCAACTTGATTTCTAAATTTGTGAAAGTTATTGAAAATGTGAATGTTTCTTATCATCGTCATCATATTTTTAATGCCATCAAATTGTTGTCATCTCCTCACTATTTTGAACCTTGAAGCTTTATATTTGTTCAACACACTCCTTGAGTGAGAGCTTCAACCATAAACTATCACATGTAATCAAAATCAATATCACAATCATTAGGGCAACACTTGTAATACTCCATTTTTTTAAAATCCATCATTTACAAAACTTCACCTAAGGGTTGAAAGGAACACACCTCATTAAGTAAAAATATTTGATTCTATTGATTTTATTGATTACAATTGAGGCGAAGTACCCCTTTTATGCAAATTCCATACTGACCCTTCTCCACTACCTTAGGACAATTCATTAATGCATGTAACTAACCTATCTCACCTAACTTGGTAATTACTCATTAATACGTGTAATCAACAACTCTCAACTAACTTAGTGATGAGTCATTAATGAGTTTACAAACAAAATAACTCATGTACAATATATTTGAAGCCTTATTTAATATAAATGACTATGTAGAAAATATCATAGAGCTACATTATATATAACTAAAAGTTTGAATACAAAATAACTCATAAACATAGAGTCCCCGAGGTGTAGGATAGTTGGTGATGGAGTGTATTGTTAAGGCACTCTATGATGTTAAAGTCACCGGTTCGAAACCTGCGGGGACAAAACATCCAACCATGTTAATGGTTGGTGTGGCTCAGGTCGGGTGCGATCCCCAGGTAATTTTGACAGCTTAGATGCCCCTTAGTCGCGGTTTCTCAGCCACAAGCTAGTCTCGCGGGTCACAGACAAACTAGCAAACAAAAAAAAACTCATAAACATAGGCTTGTTTGCCTAAATAAAATGTTGTGTTTAGGAAATAGTTTAAATGCATTTGAAAATATTAAATTATGAAGGGAGACATTTCCATGTGATTAGTACTCAACATCAAAATCAAATAAACAGTATTAAAGAAATAGGCAAATGGTTGGGGGTTATCTACGAACACAAGGATTGGAATGCACTTCCAATTCTTAAAATATGAAGGAAATGTCCATATGATAGCTATTTAATGAATGAAATTTATTACCAAGGTGGGGAGTCCCTTTTTAAACACAACTTTCATACTTAACACCTCTCCACTTCCGTAGTGATGAATTATTAATTCATATAACTAACATATTTCCTTTAACTTAGTGATTACTAATTAATATTTCTCAAATAATACATATAAATTGAAAAATTTATATAAAATAAACAAACACACAATAAAAAAGACAAATTAATCATTTACAATTTGATATGTTACACATAGACTAATTCTAGAGGGCTATTTACTAAAACCATGCACATTTTCTTTACAATAAGCAATAGCCCAAACAATGAGTATACCTCTTGTTAAGGTAGGGTTTCCCTTGCCAACTAATTGGTCTTTATCATAACCCTTGAAGAGGTGATTTGAGGCTATTGTAAAACTGTTTTAAAGTACAAGGGGTTAACTAATGATTTTTTATCACACCATCTAAAACTGTGTAGAAAAAAATGAGTATATGTGCTATTCACTATACATATGAAATATACAACAAATAAATAGATACATGGTTATGTGCACATGCACACAATGCACTTTCGATTCTTAAAAGATGATGCAAAACATCTCCATGTGATTGATACTTAATGGGTACAATTGACTACAAATGAGGGGGAAATCTCATTTTAATGCAAATCTCATATTAACACATTGCCACTACCGTAGAGGTCTGTCATTAAAACATGCAACTAATACCTATTTACAAAAGAAAATAATGAGTACATGATTACTCATTACTATGACTCTCAACTTAACTTAGTGATGAGTCATTAATGAGTTTAGAAACAAAATAGCCATGTAAAAAATGTTGCAGGCCTTAATTAATATAAGTGGTCATATACAAAATATCGTTTGCATTATTATAAACCTACGAGCTTGAATATAAAATAGCAATGTGACGACATTTTTACTTTTCAACCATAATTATTGCTTAGACATGGTTGTGTAGAAAAATGACTCACAGAGAGACGGAACCATTATTAACAAAATCAAGACCAATAAACCTCATGATAAAGGGAATGGTATATACCTCTTTGAGTAATCGAAGAATCTGGGTGAAAGAGAGAAATCAAAATCATAACGATGATGCAATATTAAAATATTAGCTATAAATTCACATTAAATATTTTCAACTTGATTTCTAAATTTGTGAAAGTTATTGCCAAAGTGTATGATTCTTATCATCATAATCATACTTTTAATGCCATCAAATTGTTGTCATCTCCTCACTATTTTGAACCTTGAAGCTTTATATTTGTTCAACACACTCCTTGAGTAAGAACTTCAACCATGAACTATCACATGTAATCAAAATCATTATCACAATCATTAAGGCGACACTTATAATACTCCATTTGTTTTTTAAATCCATCCTTTGCAAGCCTTCACTCAAGGGTTGGAAGGAATGCACCTCCATGTTGTTCGTACTCAATAAGTAACAATATTTTATTCTATTGATTTTATTAATTACAAATGAGACGGAGTATCCATTTTATGCAAATTTCATACTAACCCCTCTTCACTACCTTAGAGCAAGTCATGAATGCATGTAACTAACATATCTCCACTAACTTGGTATTTACTCATTAATATGTGTAATCAAACTCTCAACTAATTTAATTATGAGTCATTATTGAGTTTACAAACAAAATAATTGTTGTAAAATATTTGAAGCCTTATTTAATATAAATAACCATGTAGAAAATATCATAGGACTACATTATATACAATTAAAAGTTTGAATACAAAATAACCCATAAACATAAACTTGTTTTTCAAAAAAAAAAAAAATCGTGTTTAGGAAACAATTTTTTCCATTCAATCATAACTATTGTAAAGACATGGATAACTATTGAAATGACTTAGAGAGTGTTGGAAACATTATTAACAAAGACTAATGAACCTCATGAGGTAAGGGAATGAACCTTTTGATGTAATGAAATGGTAGAGACCTCTCTAGGTATACGACAAATGTGGGTGTGAGAGAAAACTCATCAAAATCATAACCATGGTACAATATTAACATATTAACTTGGAATTTTACATTAAATATTTCTAACATAATTTCTAATTTGTGAAACTTATTTCCCATGCATATGCTTCTTATCATCATCATACTCCTAATGCCATTAAGTTGTTTTCATCTCATTAAGTTGTTTTCATCTGAAGTTTATTCTCATTCTTTTAAATCACAAAATTAACTCAATAATCATTATTGACATAAAAAACGCACCCTGGAAGCTGCATATTTTTTCAATGCACTCCTCGAGCAAGAGAATCAACTATAAACTATTAAAAGTGATCAAAATCATTATCACAATCACTTGCTAACACTTATAATACTCGTTTTTTAAAAATCCATCATTTGTAAACCTTCACCCCTTAATCCAAAACTAAGTGCCATAATCTAATTTTAGCATCCGCCTTGAGCTTAATTCATGGATTCAAAAACTATTCATGAACATTTGGAGGAATACGACTACATTGGGGGTAATTTTGAAACATTTATTTCAAATATTTAGGTTGAGTTCATGTTGAGTTTTCCATGGTTGTCCCAATGTGACAATAATAATTATATTAAAGTAGACTAAAATATAATATGGTTGTTGTAGATATTTCTAGAACTAAATAGTGTAGGAAGTTTTGAAATGTTCGACGTTCTACCCATCATGGAGGACAAGAGAAGCTTACTGATTTGAAAACAGTATGCTCAAAACTAGATTTAAAGAATTAAAATTAGGAGATGGTCATTGAAAAAATAATTGTTTGTATAAAATAAAACAAAATATTTTAAAATCAACTACCTAACAACGTGAAATAAAAGTTGAGATAAAGATGATCAAATAATAAAAACAAACAAATAATTTAGAAAGGATAGATTAAGCATTTAATGAGTGATTGTTGGGAGAGGAAGAGAAAGGCCTTGAAAAAGGCACGAGGTTAATTAAGAAAATAAAACTTAGAGGATGTTGAGGTAAGAAAAGGAATTGTCACGCAAGGAATGTAAAATTGGAATAATTAACTAAATAATTAAATTAATAAGTAAAGGATAATAAAAGGATCAATGAGCGAGGTTTCCAGGGCTGGTTGAATTTGTAAACATCTTCATGATTCAAGTTATTTGAGTGTTTTTCAATTTCCATAGCTTCTTGAATGATCTGAGAGGAGTAATAGAGAAACATGGCCATAATTTTGTTTTCATCTTCTCACTGATTGGAAGTTTATTCTCATTCTTTTAAACAACAAAATTAACTCAATAATCATATTTTGACATAAAAAACTCACCCTTGAAGCTGTATATTTTTTCAATGCACTCCTCGAGCAAGAGAATCAACTATAAACTATTAAAAGTGATCAAAGTCATTATCACAATCACTTGCTAACACTTATAATAGTATTCTTTAAAAAATCCATCATTTTTAAACCTTCACCCCTTAATCCAAAACTAAGTGCCATAATCTAATTTTAGCATCTAACTTGAGATTAATTCATGGATTAAAAAACCATTCATGAACATTTGGAGGAATATGACTACATTGGGGCAATTTTGAAACATTTATTTCAAACATTCAAATCGATTTTTCGATGGTTGTCCCAATGTGACAATAATAATCATATACCAAAGTAGACTAAAATATAATATGGTTGTTGTAAATATTTTAAGAACTAAATTGTGTAGGAAGTTTTGAAATGTACAACGTTCCACCCATCATCGGGGACAAGAGAAGCTAACTGATTTGAAAAAAGTATGCTCAAAATTAGATTTAAAGAATTAAAATTAGGAGATAGTCGTTGAAAAAATAATTGTTTGTGTAAAATAAAACAAAATATTTTAAAATTAACTACCTAACAGTGTGAAATAAAAGTTGAGATAAATATGATCAAATAATAAAAACAAACAAATAATGTAGAAAGGATAGATTAAGCATATACTGAGTGATTGTAGGGAGAGGAAGAGAAAGGCCTTGAAAAAGGCACTAGGTTAATTAACAAAATAAAACTTAGAGGATGTTCAAGTAAGAAAAGGATTGGCACACAAGGAATGTAAAATTGGAATAATTAACTAAATAATTAAATTAATAAGTAAAGGATAAGAAAAGGATCAATGATCGAGGTAATGTATGAGGGGTTTCCAGGGATGGTTGATTTCGTAAACGTCTTCATGATTCAAGTTATTTGGGTGTTTTTCAATTTACATGGCTTCTTGAATGATACAAGAGGAGTAATAGAGAAACATGGCCATAATTTTATTGTTGTCGAAGAAAATCCGGTGCTTATATTTGAAGGAGTGTTCAATAATAGATGATTTGGTGATTCAATTGTGATTTGTGTCAACTATGTGTTCTTTGATTGCTATTTTTGTTTCTTGTTCTCTCCCCCTTTAATCATTTATTATCTACATTAAAATTGTTTAACTCCCAATGGTTAGGTAGTTAATTTAAAAATATTTTATTTTATTTAATACAAACAATTCTTTTTTCAACGACTATCTCCTAATTTAAACTCGTAAATATACTTTTGAGTATGCTCTTTTCAAATCAATTAGCTTCTCTTATCCTTGAAGATGGGTGGAGTGTCCACTTGAAATGTTAGATGTTTCAAAAATTACTACAAAGTTTAGTTCTAGAAAGATCTACATCAATCATGACCAACTGTGAAAATATACACATTCAAATATAATATGGTTGTCCAATAATTGTGACATAGATTGACCATCTTGTTTTATTTCAAAAGTTTCTGATAAAATATTGCATTTTATTCTAGATTCTAAATCTCTTGGAAATTTGGCTCCTTTACCTATGATCCCTTGATATCGGATGAAATTAGAGATTTACAAACTCCAAAACTAGAGCAGTTGCTATAAACGAAGGCTTAACCTTGGAAATTTTCTAAAAAGGGTGCATATATTTGGTCATTGTATCAAAGGTACAACTTTAGAATTTAACATTGTTTTAGCCCTAGATAATTTTAGGGGCGAAATTTCGCAAAGAGATGAAATTCAAGGTATTAAAATAATGAAAGGGCAATTTTTTTACATAAAAGTCTTTTTCAAATTTTCAACCATTAGCCCATAAATATAATATGCTTAAAAAAATCACATTTTTAGCGATCACATATTTAAATGGATACTGCATTCTGGCAAATATTTCTCCACGAAAATCCATCCTTAATTCCAATATTCACCCTGAATTTTTTCAAAGTATTCAATGTTTTGAGAATTTTGCCCTAAAATTTTTGGATTGTTCAATGTTCAAAGAATTTCTCCTTGAAATTTCTAGATTGTTCAATGTTCAGATGATTTCGCCTTGAAATTTCCGAACATTCAATGTTCAAACCATTTCGTCCTAATCTATGACAATCTCATGTGATGGACCTTTTCTCTACGATGGGCCTCTTCTCTACCAGCATGATCCTATAATGTTTGGAGTCCA
>SNQJ01S0169205.1:0-13068 GCA_010110895.2 Picea sitchensis | reverse complement strand
ATGAGATATAATATGGGTATAGGTTGGACAATCTAAGAGAAAGTGTTTTTCATCTTCAACCTTCTTAGTGTCACAAAGGTGACACACTCTTTCATCCCATGGCGTTTTAGGAATTGACCAACGCCCAGTTTCACTATGGAGCTACTGAGAATTTGTTCTTATATAAAAAACAATTTAAGAAAAACTATGTTTTGTCCTTTATTATGTTAATATTAAATATATATTTTTAAAGAAATTTCATTTTATTCAATTTTTCATTTTATTTTTATTTTAACAATAATAATTATATTCTTTAAAAAGTAATAAAAAATATTTTTGCTTCCCTAGCTTAAAGTTTATATTCTCTTTATAAGAAATTTAGATTTTATTCAATTTTCCATTTTACTTTATTTTAATAATAATAATTTTATAGCAATAAAAACAAATATTTTTTAACTTTTTTTAATTTGAAATTAATACTCTCTTTATGGTATGTTAACTTTTAGTTTTTTAATTTTTTCTTAATAATATATATTATTAAATTTTATTACGATAATACTTTTAAAAGAATCAGATTTTTTAAAATTTTCTTCTTTATATCATATATTTTTCCAATCTTTCATTATTAGCGTTAAAAAAACTATACCAGAAACCTGACAATATAAAATATAATATTTTTATATACAAAAGATTATAACCGTTGTAAAGTATTTTGAAATATTTTGACCACAAGTACAGTGGAATAATTACCAAAATTTTGCAAAAAAGGCGCTGCTAATAATGCGCGTGGTCTGATTTCCAGCTGGTGACGGTAATGTGTTTGTTTCCCCGGGTGCTGTACTTTTAATATCAAAACAAATATACATCTTTCAATACAGTCTTTCGACTTCTAAGTCGTTACTACATCGTTATTCGAATCAGAATGTGTCTAATAATAATTTAACAATATTTTTTTTTCATTTTTTTTTTAAATATATAGTATATGTTTTAGCAGTTTTATTATTATTCTATTAGAATCAAGTGAATTTTTTGATTACATATAGACCAGAAAAATCTAATGATTTTTTGTAGGCACTGCAAAAGTCTTGAAAGTTTAACATAGACTTTAACCTATTCAAAAAAGTTTATATTTTCTTTTGTCTAGAGACTATTTGCTAATACATAATATCAAGTAATTGACTTGTCAAAATAAAATAAAAAATCATCTAGAGCAGATGTTCATTGATAGCTATCTACATTTACTATATTCCCTTTTATGAATTCCTCAAAAAAAACTAAGACAGTCTAGCTCTTTCTTGGAAAATGTATCTCCTATGGTGTTGAATTTCATGTGTACATGCATAAATTTGATTACATCAAACTTCTCTTTTAGACTCTTGATTTGTTCTTGAGTGTTTAAATATAACAGGGTCAGATTTGATTTATCATTAATCCACTCAATGGCCACCTTGGAATCTCCAGCTACCATCATCTTGCTTATGGATAATCTAGAAGCAAAGTGTAAGAGGCCCCATAGCCCCAAAAATTTTGTGACTATTCACTTGATTTTTTTAGTAGTTTGTTTGTTGGAATCAAAATATCTTTAATAATATAACCATGTTTCTTTTTCTCTCTTATTGGAATTTAGTATATTTCATTAATAATTTAATGATGTAGTGATTTTTTTCAATTCAAATTAATATATTTTTTAATTTAACGACATTTAGTGATTTTTTTCCAATTATAAGAAGTTAAATTTTTTATTAAACATTTAAATTGGTTTAAATTGGGGTCCCTTGTCCCACAAACAAGGGGGTCTCATACACCAGTTTGATGTCTGACGGTGACCTTAAAATAGATTATTATTATTATTATTATAATGAAATTTTAATCATACATAAAATTAGATCAATTGAAAAAGAAAAATAATATATAATTACCACACATTTTTATCCATGTGATTTTATGTTTGAGATTACTTTATCTTTTTTTCTTATTTGTTGGATTTGGATGATATATGTTGGGTTGTAAGGTTGTTCATAAAGTTATTCTTGTATTTTTTATATATACATATTTTTAAGGGTTACAATTTGATAGCCAAATTGCTTGTCATGGAACATTTTAATTTCAAATACTATTACAACAACAACAACAACAACAACAAAACTTTTTTAATGTGATAAATATTTTGGATATATAATATATTGGAGTTTAGAAATGTTTCAAAGTTTAAAGTGGACACTTCATTAATCATCAACAAATCAGAAAAAATAACAAAAAAAAAAACCATCAACAAATCAGAAAAAATAACAACACAGTGACCAGTGAATTGCATTACTGATGTTTCCCGCGGATTGATCAGTTTCTTTTTGGTCAAATTCAAACAGATTTTACTTATCATAGAGCGGATACCCTGGTCATTCCACATTAAGAGCGCACGACGGTGAAGAGAAACCAGAGAAGAAAGCGACGAAGATGAATCTGGTTTGGTTTATCACTTAAGCTGATGAAAAGCCACGATCTATGACAATATATATCAGAAACCAAAAATTTATCTACGTGGATTCTTATTACTCCAATAAACCAGAAAATGATGGAAACCATGTAAAAATCATTCTAGCATTTTTAAATGCATTTCCATATTCAACTATTGCTTAATCATTATATTCTATCATTATATTCTATGACTATGTGAAATTTGAGTTTTTCTAATAGTAGTATGTTTTTTTTCATGCAAAACATAGTGCAAATGTTCCCATTAGTGGAGGTGTTGAAAATGTAAATGTTGAAATTTTCTTTTAAAAATTTGTAGAATTGTAGAGAACACATTGTTCTTGTGTACGGCTATTTTTTCAAAAATTATAACTAACTGATTTTATTTATTTATTTAAATTATGAAAGTCATTATATTCTTGAATTTACATGGCTTTGTATTAGTGTATGGTACCGAGATCTTAACATAATCAAACAGTTTTTATTCTTTTTAGATTGTAGATCTCACTCTGTACTAGTGCACTGTATAACTTATTCTAAAAATGGTTAAGGTGATAAAAAGTTGTAACCTGTGACGATAAAATGGTAAGGCGATCTTATTTAGTTCTCTCATAAGGTTTTGATCATTAGGCATGGGTCTCAAGACCTTGATATGGTTGAGGTGGGGAACCCAAGCCTTAGTTAAAGTGCAAATCAGGGATGATTTTAAGGATGCAAATTTATTTTTAAATGTAGAAACCTTGGCGAATATTACTAATCCTTCATATGCCAACTATAAATGTTTGGCTATATTTTTGTAAAAATATTCGAATTTCTAAGGATTTTATATAGTTTATATAATTTTTTGGCGATTTTCAAGGTAAAATAATTTTGTCCTTTAGAATTTGGGCGAATCATTTTTAGAATAACGAATCTTTTTTTGGGAAAAACCAAGGAAAATTAGCCCATGAGCGAAATTTAGCCCCTAAAATCATCCCTGGTGCAAATCTTCTAGGTATCTAGGGCCAACTAAGATGCCTCAAACCACAACACTTGACCTCTTGAACTCTTAGGTAGCCTATAAGGCTCAAGGGTCATGAATGACACCTCAAATGACCATAAGTGACCTATTGAGGGGATCTTTGGCCTTCACTTGGGGATATGCACATCGTTAGGATATTTTGAGTACTGAGTATGGGTTTTGGATCCTTGGACATGATCGAGAGAGGAAATCTAAGCCTAAGGTTCCAAAGGAAGCTTCTAGGTATCTAATACCATATGCAACATGTTGACCCACCACAAAGGACCTTTTAAGGGTATCCTTTATCTCTGGATGGGGATAATCAACATTATGAGCTTTTGAACATTGAGTATGAGTCTTTGGAAATTGGATATGGTCATGTGAACAAACCTAAGAGTTAGGCTCTAAAGGAATCTTATAGGATTTTGGAGTCAAGAATGACACTTTGAAATACCACAAATGACCTATCGATGTCATCATTTTCCTACAACTAAATATATAGGCATACCACTAGATTTTTTAAGTGCTAGGGATGGGTCTTAGGGAATTGGACATGGCCAAGGGAGGAAACATGAATTTTAAGCCCCGAAGGAAGCTTATAACCGTCTAGGGTCAAGAAGGATTCCTCAAGCAACCACACAACAGATCATGAGGGTATCATTGGTGATGCAGGAGCATCGCTCACTCAATCAAGCGAGCCAACGCGAGGAGGAAAAGAGAATAGCTGGAGAGCGCCAGCATTCAAATTTTGGAACATTGTAATATGGTTGCACCAAACATTAAATGTTGATGTGATGAAGCGCACTTTATATATGTAACGGACCTTGAGCGGATAAGCTCTCGTCCTTAGTAGTTGAGGCATTTATGTAGATTTAATGCAAGTAGATAAACTAATTAACTATAGATTAGACAGTTTAGCTTTTGAGAGGGAAAACGGAATATAGGCACCCTCCGTTGTATTGTTGATAATCATTCTACACATTCATTCAGCATTAGCATAGAGAGCAAGAGAGAGCAGAGCAGAGAATTCGGGAAGAAACCCCATGTACAGATTGAATTAATAGAAGGGACTCTTGATTCAATTCCATGGCCGCGTTTGAGTTCTTTGTGTTGTTGATGTTATTTTGTTGCATACTTGCTTCTTTATATGCTGCATATGTGATTGCATATCAGGTTCGTAACCTGAGAGAATGAGTGAATGAGTTCCAATTGTTTCTCTGCTTGAGCTGGGAGATTCCTGCATAGAGTGCAGTTGAATTCCTCCACATAGAGTGCGTCGAGGAGGCTAAGTAGTTGAACTTATGTTCTCGTTTTGCCCAAGGTGAATTGGGATCATTCCAATTCCATGGCCGCTTATTCTTTTGTGTTGTTGATGTTATTTTGTTTTCGCATACTTGCTTCTTTATATGCCGATATGTGGATTGCATATCAGTTCTAACCGTGAGAATGGAGTGAATGAAAGTTCCAATTGTTTCTCCTCGCTTGAGCTCGAGATTCCTCGACAGAGTGCGCCGAATCTTCCACATGGAGTAAAGGCCGGAGGAGGCTAAGAAGGAACTTTATACTCGCTTTGCCCATGCACTGGGGATCATTCAAGTCGCAGAGCGTGTTGGACGGAAGTCCTCAAGAGTAAGTCCGAGAAGGAAAGGAGAGAGGTCGCTACATCGGTGAGCCGCACAGATCAAACTTCATCATCATCGAAGTGGTTGAAGGCCTGCACAGGAGTGTGTTCAAAATCAAAACCGAAAGTTAGGTAAAAGCTCAAGAGGGATAACTCATTGTTTCATTGTGGAAACATAACCGAGTGGAGTTCATACAGCCAAAGGCGGTAATCTGAGGAATTCTTCAAGAGGAAAGAGCAGGACCGGACCTACTGAATTTGTCGAGAATCACGACCATCGCAGACTTCATCAGAGGGTCGACATATATCGAAGTTTGTGATGAAGATTCTTTTGTTTCGAGCTTAAGTCAATGAACGCCGGCTAACGACGTCCAAAATGTCTTGGTATGGTGTACTGCAATCGGTGATGTGATTGTGTGACTCGGGATATCGTGGTTCTCGGGAAAGCTCCAGAGACTGTATCCGACCGAAATAACGAAAAGCGAGGTCGAGATCCCGAAGCCATCTGGTGATTCAAAGACTTCGGTCTCTGGGTTGAGAACTCCAGGTATAGAGGCTTAGGTTATGAACACGATAGCTCGAGGCTCCGGGTTGATACCGAGAAAGTCAACGCCGCACTGAAGATCGGTCTGAATCGAGAGTCCAGCCTTCGTTTAGGAATTCGCGGTCGCGAGAGTCGATCCTTCGCCAACTAAGGAAGGAAGGATCGCCGCGCATCGTAGGGTAAAGAGTCCCGAGGAGTTGAAGATAGATAAATCCTTTTTGGGCCGAGAACCGAGGTCCCGGTAGGAGCGACCGCATCACTGAGGGTAGGGTGAAGAAGGCCGAGTGGTACTGAGCTTCGAAGATCTTAACTGGATATCTCAAAGCAGAGAAGGAAGAGAAAGAAATACACTCGACATTCACGATTTGCCGAAAGTGGTATCAGAATGGAGTTAGAGTCCTCTTTTGGTTGATAGCGCAGAGAAGAAGATACCACGCCTGAAGGGAAAGCAAATACCTGATTGAGAAGACAGGATCGCCGAGTAGGGTAGACCAAAGAGAAATCCAAAGAGAAATATGGAAATGGAACGTCAGACATTTGATCTCGCATGCAGACCAAGATACGGAGACCACCCGATAAGCGGAGCCGACGCCAGAGAGTTCAAATGATCCGGATTGAAGAGGTGAAGCCGACACGCCGCGGAAGAAGAAATTTCGCCAGAAGATGCCTCGACGGGGAGGTTGATCAAAGCCATTTCAGGATGAGCTCGAAGATCTAAGATGGACATTCCCGCTATGAGGGGAAGCCAAACAGAAGAGTTGTTGATTGATCCGAAGGCCGACATCGCATTTCATTGGTGCGAGGATAGTCGAAGTGGATAAGAAGGTAAGACATGCTTTCACGAAGTTGAAGGGACATGTAACCTTATGGTGGATGAGGTGTATGATAGGCGCTCCAAAGGAAAAACAGAAAATCAAAAGCAAGGATCGGATGATCGCCAAGATGAAGGCTTAGTTCATTCCGGTGGGGACTACTGTATCACCTCGCTTCAAAGCGCATGCGTAACCCGGAGACTTAAGATGATGACGATGAGGAGTACACCGAAGAATTTTATTGTGCTCAATATTCGGTGCCGTCATCGAGAGGATGCCAGGGGCGGTATAAGATATCCGGTCGTATCTCGTGCGGGCGATATTCAGATGAGTCGAGCATGGTTTACCATCCGCATCGCTGGAGGATGCGCACTAAAATGGCTCAGCCGAAGAAAAGTCGAGCCGCAAGCGTGACAACAGGCCGGCGCAGAGCCACCAGAGGCAAGGCGGCTGTCTTAAAGAACCTAAAAGCCCAAGGAGGATTGGAAGAGACCTCGGTAGAGCCAAAGAGGTGGAACCTCACGAGGCAAAGAAAATTTTGAGCCGAAGGCGCTCTATTACGATCAACAAGGAGATTACTACCATAGATACATTTCCTTGTAGCCGAGGTAGAGGAAGAGGCCGGTGGAGGAGTTATCATGATGTTTCACGGTGGTAAAGACGGTCATAAAGCCGTGCGGGATTGTCCAGAGAGAAAATGGACAGAGGAGGAACTAACATCGGCGCGAAGCGCGATGTCGAAGCCGAAGATGCCGATAGCTTGTAAGATCGCTGGGACGATAAGATTCTCGACACCCGAAAGAGGTGGATAGCTCGCAGAGGAGCAGATCACCAGGACGGCTTGCACACCTAAGGACCGAAAATGCAAAGTCATCACGATAAATGGAGCACCGATAATCTCGCGAAATGGAGATGGTGGAAAGCCGAGCTCGAACAATTAAGCACCCGAGTCCATATAAGGTCTCGTGGTTACAAAAAGACACCGTAAGTGTCACTAAACAATGCTTAGTTAAATTTAAGATTGGGAATTATCATGACGAGATTCTCTATGACGTCATTCCCATGGATGTACGCCACATACCGGCAGACCATGGCAAGAGGATAGCCGTTGTTCATGATGGGAGGATGAACATGTACACCTTTGAGAAGGAGGACACTCATGTTGCTTCCGATAAAGGATAAATATCGGGAAAAAAAGCCGGGCGCAAGCAGCAATGGAGCATTTCATGAGTGGGGAAAGAGCTTCAGCGAGGCCGGAGAAGCAAGGAAGATCCGCAGCTTTGTTGTCGAGGCCGTGGTTGTTCTCGATAAGCACAAGAGCGGACGACGATGAGGAGATTCGTGAACCGCTGAAGAGTTCGGGCCGATATCATCGTGGATGAGCTGCCGCATTCATTGCCACCAATGAGTGTGGAGTCATCATATTGACCTCATACCGAGAGAAATTTTGCCGAATAAGGATGCATATAGATTGACACCACAAGAGAACGAGGAAGTCAAAAGGCGTGCACAGGATCTGCGTGACGGGCGGATCAGTGAGGGAGAGTCCGTACCGGGTAAGTTGTTCCATACATCGGTCCGGGCGAAGGACAGGGCCGGAGGATGTGTATTGACTCTAGGGTGATTAATAAGATCACTATCAGGTACAGGTTTACATTGCCGAGGATGGACGATTTGATGGATTTATGGGGCAAATTATTTTTCAAGATAGATCTCAAGAGCCGGATACCATCAGATCCGGATGGAGAGAGGGAGATGAATGGAAACCAAGATTCAAAAAACAAACGAGGGTTTGTACTTAATGGCCGGTCATGCCATTTGGCTTCGGACAAATGCACCCAACACTTTATGAGGCTGATGAACGAAGTCCAGATTCATTGGCAATTCTTTGTGGTGGTGTACTGACGATATAATTCCATTTTCGGCGAAACCAGTGAAGAACATTTGGCAGCATTTGTTTCATAGTGATGAGAAGATCACAGCAGGAGAAGTCATATTAATTTGAAGAAATGCTCGCTCATGCACGTAACTCATATACCTCGGTTTTGGTAACTTCGCGAAATGAAGGTTTGAAGATGGATCCTAAGAAGGTGAATGTAATCAGGAATTGCCATCACCGAGAAATATTTTGAGGTAAGGAGCTTCCATGGTTTGGCAAGCTTCATAGGAAATTCATTCTTTAATTTCAAAGGAATTAGTGTTGCAAATGATGGGAATAATCGGTGAGGAAGCCGCATAAAAATTTTCGCTGGACAACCGGTTTAAAGGAGCTCAATTTGTTGAAGCGAAGATAACCGGAGCAGCCAGGCGTTAGTGTTGCCTCGATTTTCGGAAGACCTTCCGGTGAAATGTGATGCCGCTGCGCTGCTGGAGGGTCTTGAGTCGATGACAAAATTGCGGGTATATACATAAAGGAGAAGCCGATGATGCGGTCAAGTACTCCACGACGGATGCAAGAATTCTTATGCCATCATACGCATTAAAGAAATGGAGACATTATCTCATACCCAAGGAATTTGTGTTGTACGGTGATAATCATGCACTGCAATTAGTGAGTCAGCAAGACAAGCCGATTCCATTACGCTAAATGCAGAGTTACGCGTAATTTTACATCTGCGACTGCTAGATTTCGACCGAACAAGGTGGCCGATGCCTGAGCAGAAGCGCTTGTTGCTCGAAGAGTCGAGTCGTCCCTTTGCCTTTGAAACTTGAAGGATATGTATGCGTGATGCTGATTTTGAGAGGCTTATGAAGCTGTTCGGTGAACTGGCGGCCAGGGATAGGAGCGCGTGGATAGATTTCTTGATACAAGATGGATTGTTATTCAAGGGAAATCAATGCACCGGATTGCTCGGCGAGAGAGAATTTGGTACAAGAAAAACACAAATGCAGGCTTAGCAGGTCATTTTCGGCATGACAAAACATTCGCCAAAAATACGATTCGCTCAACTTCGCGAATCGTATTTTTGGCCAGGTAATGAGAGAAGATGAAGAGGTTTGCTGGACAAAGTGTGATATGTCAACACGCCAAGGGCGCAAGAAACAAGTAACCACAAAGGTTATATCACCGTTACCCATACCGAAAAGGCTGGAAGCCATTAGTGGATTTTGTTTTGGTTTACCGGAGAACACAAGGTGGTGTTGATTCCATCTTGTTGTGGTGGAAAGGTTCTAAGATGGCACATTTCATACCGCATCATAAGACCAAGCGATGCTACTCACATCGCAAATTTGTTTTTAAAGAGATTGTTCGGACAGGATGGATTGCCGGAGAAGATAACTTCAATCGATACCAAGTTCATAGGTCATTTTGGAGGACTCTATGGAAGAAGCTAGGGACTAACTTGGTGTTTAGTTCAACTTATCACCCTCAAACAGTTGGGCAGACTGAAGTGGTAAACCGAAGCTTGGTGATCTGTTGAGAAGTCCGGTGACGGAGCATCACAAATAGCTAGATCGATCTCATCACTGTGCAGAATTACGCATACACCCATTCCGGTGAATCGGAGTACGTGCAAGAGTTCGCTTCAAATTTTATATGGACACAACCGAGGAGTTTCGAGTCTCGAGCCGGTTTATTGAGATTAGCATTGTGGCTGAAGAATTCACGAGTATGATGAAAGAACTTCACGCAGAGGTGAAGCAATTTCGCTGCGTAAAATCTAATCGTGATAGCTGCCGCCAGAGCCAACCGTAGGTAGAAAAATGACAGCCAGCTTGAAGTTAGACATGGTTCTCGCTAATTCGAGAGTTGAAAGGTCTCAAGGGGAACATGGCAACAAGCCTAAGGTGAAGAAGATTGGGCCAAGCGCAAGAAAGTCCCTTTAAAGAAATTGGGAAAACGATAATGCAGCTTGAGTCGCTGTGAGGGCATCTGGATATCTACATTCAACGCTTTCAGATTTGTACCCATATATATCGGAAAATGCAGGAGTCGGCGAAAAGTTGAAGAACCGGTCCAATGGCGAAAGGCCACGCTGTAATAAAAAGCCAATATGGAGTGCATATTGGATAAAAGAGCAGGTAAGAAGACCAAGAGAAAGCAATACTTTGAACACCCGGTGAATGGAAGAACCACCCGCTGGAGGACGCCACCGGGAGACGTGAGGCGCGATAATTTAAAACATGGGCGACTATACAGAACCTGCGGGACGTGACTATGAAATCTTTTGAGCCGAGGAGTATGATGCAGAGCATCGCCACCTATACCGCTTGAGCCGCGAGGAGGAAAAAGAGAATGTACCGAGAGCTAACATTCAATTTTGAATATTGTAATATGGTCAAGCCAAAACATTAAATGTTGATGATGAAGCCGACTTTATATTATGTAATGACCTTTGATGTGATAAGCTCTCGGCCCTTAGTAGTTGAGCATTTATGCGGTGATTTAATGCAAGTAGATAAAACTAATTAACTCATAGATTAGATTAGCTTTCGAGAGGGAAACTTCTAATATAGGAACCCTCCGTTGTATTGTTGATAATCATTCTACACATCTATTCAGATTAGCATAGAGAGCAAGAGAGCGCAGGTAGAATTCAGAAGAACGCTCATGTACATATTGAATTAATAGAAGGGACTCTGATTCAATTCCATAGTCGCTGCTTGAGTTCTTTGTGTTGTTGATGTTATTTGTTGCATACTCTGCTTCTTTATATGTTTATCTTCTATATGTTGCATATGTGGTTTCATACCAAGTTAGAAATGAGGAATGAGTCTAATTGTTTCTCCGCTTTGAGCTGGAGATTCCCTCGATAGAGTAGCTGAATTCCTCCCCAAGATAGAGTCCGGCTGAGGAGGCTGGGTGAAGTTGAACTTTGTTCTCATTTTGCCTAGAGTTGAATTAGGATCGCCCAAGCCGCGTGAGTGCAGGTTGGACGTGAAGTCTCGTAGCAAATCTGAGAAGGCAAGAGGCGATCGTGAGCTGATGACAGGACTCAGAACTTTCATCACTACTGGAAGTGGTTGAAGGCCGGGCACATGGAGTGTGTTCGAAAAATCTCTCAAGAAGTCTGAGTTGTTAAAATCTCAGGAGGGATAACTCCTTGTTTCATTGTGGAACAGAACTGAGAGGAAGGTTCATACAGGACAAAGGTGGTGAACTGAGGAATTCTTCAAGAGGAAAAGGAAGAGAATCAATTTTAATTTGAATTGAAATGAGGAGAATCACGACGATCGCCACCTCGGACCAGGGTCAGATATGACGAAGTTCGATGGAAGAGTCTTGCCGTGAGAGCTTAAGTCACGAGAACGCCAAGCACGACACCGCCCAAAATGTCTCGTATGGTGCACGCCGACCGGTGACAGACAAAGACTCCTGGATATCGCTCGAGTCGGAGGCCCTCGTGGTCCGATCCGAAATAACGAAAGGCGCGAGGTCACGATCCCGAAATATCGCGATCTCGCACTAGGTTCCCGAAGAGAACCGGAGTGCATAGAGGCTTAGTTGCAGTCGCGATAGCTCTCGAGGTTCACATACCGAGAGAAAGCCAATTTAATCGAAGCATCGGTCTCGAACTGGCGGAGTCCAGCCCTCATAGGAATCGGTCAGCGGAAAGAGTCGATCCTTCGCCAACTAAGGAAGGAAGGATCTATGCGTAGATCAGGTAAGAGACTCCCCGAGGGAGTTGGAAGAGGATGGGCTTTGGGCCGAGAACTAGGAGGTCCGGGTAGGAGCCTAATTTACCGGCTGGTGGTAGGGTGTTTGGCACAATTGGACTATTATTATGGATGTTGGTGCCACTAGGTTGTTTTGAGTAGTAGGTAATTGTCCTAGTGCCTTGGAAATGAACTATGGAAGAAGGTCATGCCTTAGGTACTAAAGAGATATTTGAGGTTCGAGGAATCTAGATCCATGAACAATGTCTCAAAGAACCTCACATTATCTATGAAGGACATCCTTGGATTATGAGAAAGATGGTAAAGTTCCCTCACAAGGTTTTGATCATTAGGTATGGGTCTCAAGGCCTTAATATGGATGAAGGGGGAAACCAAAGCCTTACTTGAAGTATAAATATTCTAGGCATTTAGTTCCAAACATGAGGACTCAAACCACCACATTTGACCTCTCAAGGTATTAGGTAACTTCTAAGGATCAAGAGTCATGAATGACACCTCAAACAACCGTAAATGACCTCTCGAGGAGATCTCTAGCCTTCAAGTGGGGATATGGGAATCATTAGGATATTTTGAGCATTGGGTATGGGTTTTGGATCTTTGGAAATGATTGAGAGATGAAACCCAGGTATTAGGTCCTAAAGGAAGATTCTAAGCATCCGGGGACATCAACGACAAGCTCATCCCCACAAAGGATCTTTCAAGGGTATCCTTGGTCTCTGGATGAGGTAGTTAGCATAAGAGTTTTTTAAAATTGAGTACAAGTCTCTGGAACTTAAATATGGTAAGTGTAACAAACCCAAGAGTTCGTCCCTAAAGGAAGCTTATAGTCTTATGGGGCCAAGAATGACACTTTGAACCAGCACAAATAATCTATCAAAGACGTCCTTTGCCTCTAACTAGGTATATATGTACCATTAGCAATTTTGAACACTAGTTATTGGTCTCAGGGCCTTAGGCATGACCAGGGGATAAAACATGAACGTTAGGTCCTAAAAGAATCTTCTATCCATCTACGTCCAAG
>SNQJ01S0169203.1:0-20717 GCA_010110895.2 Picea sitchensis | reverse complement strand
CCAAAATCTAAAATTTTGCAGCTAAAAGACTTAACAATGAGTTGAGGAAACTATCAATAGCCATGCTATCCACCGTAAAACCCAACCAAAATGATGGTGCTATTTTGGGAGTTAACAGGTGCCACGTGTCACTTTGACTTTTCCTTTTGGACCAAGTTTGACTGAACTTTGACCGCTTATAAATTTTGATCCGTAACTCCGTTTGACGAGCCGTTTGCGTCGTTAGAAAGCTTGTGACGCGCTCTTCACAATTTTTCCATTTTCACTGAGTTTTAGGAATTTTTAATTTTTTCCCTTTCTCTGCTTGTTGAAGCCATTCTGTGTGTTTTAAGTTTCTTCTATGCGTTCTGAGTTGTCTTAATATTCTCTGGATCCTTTTTGGATCACACCTTCCCACTGAGAGCTTTTTGGACCACCAAAATCTTTCATCAATCAACTGGTAAGTGAGGGAATCTTCCCCTCACCTTATCCTTCTCAATCCACTTTGTCTTACTTGGATGTGTGCCCTTTAAGCCTACCTGAAGATAATCAACATCACCCCTACGTGAAGTCCTCATCCTCCTACCCAGGATGATATCTTCCTGTAACTCATCCAAGTGCTCAGGTGCAAACTCATCAATTGAAGGTATTGAAACTTCATCATCCTGATCCATGATCATGGGAGGTTCAAAAAGTTTCAAGTTCTCTACGTTCACAACTGAATATATATGCATATAAGGTGGAAGATCTAAACGAAAAGAATTAGTGTCGCTTTTCTCCAAAATAGTGAAGGGTCCATATCGGATGGGCTTGAGTTTCTTGCCTTCACCCTTCAATCGTTCCTTGTTGATGTGAAGCCATACCCAGTCTCTGTTAGAATGTGCTCGTTTTACCATAGACAATATCACTATTATCACCCAACCATAGGCCTAAGCCACCCTTTGAGCACCTTGACCTTGATAGAGAGAATAATCCTGGTAGAAATCCAATAACCAAGCAAGGCTTATGCACCAAGAAACAAGTAACCAAAGTTGATCAGAGAGTCTAACCCAAAAGATAGAAGAAATAGGCTTCAGAACTTGCGGCATCACCTGCTCCAGAACTTGTGCACAAGACTGCCAGACTGCAGTGTGCACAAGTGCCTCTCTGCAATTCTGAGAAGTGTGTGTCAAATGAAGACTGGTGCCCTATATTTATACTAATCCTGGCAGACTGCTTGGGTCGACTTCTCATTCTAGATACTAATTAATTCATATTAATTATCTCTCTCAACCAACATCTCTTCTAGGGTTATGTTCACTTCTTTTCTTTCTTCCAGAATATTCTAATCTTGGCAGAGGTCACAATCGAGGTTGATACCTCCCGAAGCTACCATAATATCAACACTCCCTCCTATCTAGGGAGGTATAATCGATAATGGTCTTAATCACAAATACACCATTCAATTGGTAGCATCACGAGCACCATCATTATTATCCAACTGGATAATCTCCATGAAAAATGGTACAATGTCAACTGATAGAACACAGTTGTGTTTATCCATAGTAGTACACAACTACTCAAACAGTGACACATAGTCACAAATAGTGGAACATATCCACCACAGTAGCATATCTCTAGTGTCTGGAGACATGCAGTCTCCATAACAATCATCTAATATCAACCTGCATAGAAAATATTGTTATGATATAAACCGAATCATCTGTGCCATTCTTTCACTCGCATCTATGAGATCTGAAAGAGCATCTACCCTCAAAGTAGAACATCAATGATGGGCTATCTGGACTATTCTTCTCAAGCAAGGAAGAATGATTGTCCTGATTTATGAGCCTAGACCATTCCCCACCCTGGGCCATTTTTTCGGCACTAAACAAAGTGCAACCTAGAGAGAATGAGTCTACCTTAGACAATGCCTATCCCTGATTGTTGAACCTGGACCATTCCCCACCCTAGGCCATTCCTCCGGTACTAAACAAATTGCAACCTGGAGAGAATGAATCTGCCCTAAGGAATGACTGTCTGGACCATTTCCTAAGGAAATGATTGTCCTAAACCAACCTCCAAAACGGACCATTCTTCGAAACTGATCATAACTTTGAGCTTCAAAAGAATGATTGTCCGGTTAGGTGGGCCAGTGTTCTTGAGTAACCCTCAAGAAGAGAGACTGCCCTAGACCATTCCCCATGTTAACCACAATGGGAAATCGTTATCTATGGTATATCAGCAATCCATCGAACCATTTTCATTACAAAACTGACTGTTTGATCTAGACCATTTTCCAAACTAGAAAGATGCTTGTCTGTCAGAAATCTCAAACCACTTTCTGAACTGGAAAGGAACTACCCAAGATGGACCATTTTTCAAAATTGAAAATGACTGTCCTCAATTCAATAATATTTCAGTACTCCCTCCCAACCTGGAGAGTCATTTCTTCCCTTTCAGCTAAGGGAATTATTTTCACGATCCCCAATTTGTCTCGGAAATATGCAAACTTTATTCTAGATAGAGACTTTGTCAGGATATCTATTGTCTTCTCATCTGTGGGGATATACTGGAGCTTTAATTATCCTTCCTGGAATTTATCTCAAATAAAGTAGTATTTGATCTCAATGTGTTTTGACCGTTCATGTAACAGTGGGTGTTCTGATAGCCGTATACAACTCTGATTGTCATAGTGTATTATGGTCGAATCTGGAACCTGATCAGATAAATCAGAAATCAACTTTCTCATCCATATAGCTTCGGTACATGCCTCACATGCTGTAATATATTCTGCTTCAGTTGTGCTAAGTGCGACAAACTTCTATTTCCTGCTGCCCCAAGATATCATAGCAGAGCCCAAGCTGAAAGACATCCCTGAAGTACTCTTCCTGTCTTCTGCACTTCCTGCCCAATCTGAATCTCTGAATCCATGAAGTTGTATATCATTGGATGTTGTATATCTTAAATCGTAGTTTAGTGTTCCACGAATATACCTTAGGACATGCTTTGCAGCTGTCCAATGCCCATGTCTAGGTTCCACCTGGAACTGGCTTAGTGTGTTCACAGCAAAGCAAATATCTGGTCGAGTATTTACCAAATACATCAATGACCCAATCAATTGTCGATATAGTGATGGATCTACTGGATCAGAATCTGAATCTCTTACTTTTTTTATATTTGTAGTCATAGGAGTGTCCATGGATTTGCAATCCATCATTCCAAACTTCTGAAGAATCTTTATTGCATACTTTCCTTGTCCAAGGAACACTTCACCACACTTCTGCCATACTTCTAGCCCCAAGTAATAATGCATGAGACCAAGATCTTTCATATCAAACTCAGAAGCTAATTCCTTTTTGTACTGGATGATGAGAGACTCTTCACCTGTTAGGAATAGATCGTCAACATATAGTAGTAGAATCACAACCGCATTGTTCACGACTTTGTAGTAAAGGTTTGGATCTACATGACTTTTGGAGAAACCAAGTCTCATTAGATAGTTGTCTATTCTGGCATACCAAGCTCTTGGAGCTTGCTTGAGTCCATATAAATATTTCTTTAGTCTGCAAACATGAGTGTCTCTGGAATGTACTTCAAACCCTTCAGGTTGTAGAATATATACTTCTTATTCGATTGCTCCATTGAGGAAAGTTGTCTTTACATCCATCTGATGTAAACTCTATCCCATGGAAGCGATAAGAGATATGATAGCTCTAATGGAGGTATATTTGGAAACCGGAGCAAATGTTTTGTCATAGTCTTCTCCCTCCTTATGGGAGAACCCTCTAGCTACGAACCTTGCTTTATATTTATCCATGCTTATGTCTGCTACATGTTTGATCTTATATACCCATTTTGAAGTTACTACTGATTTTTTCTTTAGGTCTAGGCACAATTTCCCATACATCATTTTTCATGATGGATTGGTGTTCTTCTGTCATAGCTTTTTTCCATTGTTTCTTTCATACTGCTTCTTCAAACGTGGTAGTTTCTTCATCTAGAAGCTTTGCAATACATGTTGCATAGCTTGAGAATATTTTGGGCTTCTTACTTTTTCTAAAGGTCCCATCTGGGGCCTTGAGTCCTTCTGATTCTTGTAAGGTAGCTTCAAGCCAAGCTAGTCGTTTCTTGATCTTAGGTACGGTGTTTGAATCAATGGTCTCACATGATTTCATTGGATGATCAAGTTGTTCCTTTTCTTCATTTTGATTTTCGGGAAGACATGTGCCTTCTTCAAGAGGCTCTTCATACTCTTCTTCTTCTATAGTTTCTTCTATGGATTTCTTGAAAGCCATCTTTTCATTGAAGGTCACATCTCTGCTGACTTCAATCTTGTGTTGTTCCGGGATATAGATTCTATAAGCCTTAGATGATTCGCTATATCCCAGGAATATGCCCTTCTTTCCTGAGGGTTCTAATTTATTCCTTTTGTCCTTGGGAATGTGAGAGTAAATAGGACATCCAAAGATTCTTAGGTTTTCCACATTAGGTTTCTTACTTGAGAAGGCTTCGTATAGAGTCATATCCTTCAATATGTGGTGAGGACTTCTGTTGTGAACATATATTTCCTGCATGGTTGCTTCTCCCCATAAGAACATAGATAAACCTTGATCGTTTAGTAGTGCCTTTACAGTTTCTTCAATAGATCTGTTCTTCCTTTCTGCTACACCATTTTGTTGAGGATTATGAGGAACAATCAGCTCCCTCCTAATCCCTACCGATTTTCAAAAGGAAACGAATTCCTTTGATGTGTATTCTCCTCCATTATCTGTTCTTAGGGTCTTGATTTTCTTGTTTGTAAGGTTCTCTATTTCTGCTTTGAATTCTTGAAACTTGTTGAATAATTCGTCCTTTGTCTTCAGGAGATATAACCAAGTCTTTAGTGAGTAATCATCTATGAATATAACGTAGTAAAGAAAACCTCCTAGATATTTAACTGGCATCGGACTGCAAACATCTGAGTGTATTAGATCTAGAATCTCTTTAGATCTATTGTTGTTGCTTGGGAATGGTTTCTTGATATTCTTTCCAAGAGTACATCCTTTGCAAATTCCTTCATGCGTAGACTACAATTCTGGTATTTCTTCAACCATCTTTTTGAGAAAAGGTAATTCTTGATAATTAGTATGAGCATACCTTCTGTATCAAATTTCATTGGGATTGACTTCATCATGTACAAGATCTTCTTCATTTTGTTCTAGTAGTATGTATAGATTTCCTTCACGGGTTCCAATAACCCTAGCATTCGCTATGCTGGAGTCTTTATTGCAATATAACACTTTTCCATTTACGAAATCTATTATGTTTCCTTTGTCTTCTAGGCAATATATGGATACAATATTCTTTTCTAAACCAGGTACATATAAGACATTGCTCAAATGAACATTGTTACATGTTTTCAACTTGACGGAGGCTTGTCCAAATCCTTCGACTGGGTAAGAGCTTTTGTCTCCAAGCTCTACCTTGTACGATGTCTTCTTCTCATTTAGATTTGAGAGTCTGGATTGATCTCCCATCATATTCCTAGAAAATCCACTATCAATTATCCACATGTCATTTTCAATTGTTCCTGTGAGTGTTGAGTAGTGTAGATGACTAGTCTTTTCACTCATGACTTCGGTTGACTGGTGACTGGTCATGCCTTGATCCAAAACTTCAACATTGACATTTCTACCTTTTGAGAGTGCCAAGAGGTGTGTTGGACTAGGGCACATTTGAATACCTTCTTCTTGAGCGAGATTTTCCATCACAAGGTGTTGGATCGAAGTTTAGGGTTTCTAAAACTGCTCCTGCTAGTAACCCTAGCGACAATGTCTTGGAAGTTTCTCCTGCTAGTAAACCCTAGCGGCAGTTCTTCAGCGAGATTAGTATCCTAATGGTTATGCTTCCTTCCAGCAGTTAAAATGAATGAAGGAGGTGTGGGCCCATAACCTGTTAGAATGTGTTCGTTTTACCATAGACAATATCACTATTGTCACCCAAGCATAGGCCTAAGCCACCCTCCAAGCACCTTGACCTTGACAGAGAGAATAATATTGGTAGCAACCCAATAGCCAAGCAAGGCTTATGAACCAAGCAAGAAGTAACCAAAGCTAGTCAGAGATTCCAACCCAAAAGATAGAAGCAATAGGCTTCAGAACTGGCGGCAACACCTTCTCTAGAACTTGCGCACAAGACTGCCAGATTGCAGTGTGCACAAGTGCCTCTCTACAATTCTGAGAAGTGTGTGTCAAATGAAGACCGGTGCCCTGTATTTATACTAATCCTGGAAGACTGTATGGGTCTACTTCTCATTCTGGGTACTAATTAATTCATATTAATTATCTCTCTTAGTCGGCATCTCTTCTAGGGTTACGTTCATTTCTTTTCTTTTGTCTGGAATATTCTATTCTTGTCAGAGGTCACAATGGAGGTTGATACCTCCCAAAGCTACCATAATATCAAAAGTATCCAACCTATAACTGATTATCAACCCTGTGCTTGTCATGCCGAGTGTTATACTATGCTTGACTCTTCTCCAACTGTTCCCTGACTGCCTGGTGTATCTGTTGAATCCTCTGGATGAACTTGCGGGCTCTGTCCTCTTTTATTTCTTCATTCACATCGGCATCTATCCCATACATAAAGTCCAAAGGAACCTTTTTTAGGTACCCATAACACGTCTCAAAAGGTGAACTCTGAGTGGATGAATGTAAAGATCGATTATAGGCATGTTGTACATAAGGTATCTATTCATCCCATAACTTAGGATGCTTGCTGCAGTAGCCTCGAAGTAAAAGTACCACTATTTTGTTTACCACCTCTGTCTGTCCGTCGGTCTGTGGATGAAAAGCAGTGCTCCTCTTCAATTTGATATCCATCATTCTCCACAAGCTAGTCCAAAAATCCCCAAGGAATCAAGTATCTTGATCCGAGACAATGGACGTGGGTAATCCAAAGTGAACCCAAACATGCTGAAAAAAGAGATTAGTAGTCTGCTCAGTAGTGATTTTATTTTTACATGGCATCAAGATACACATCTTCCTAAACCTATCCACTATGACATACAAATAATCATGACCCACTCTGGTCATGGGTAAACCCCCTACAAAACCCATGGAAATTCTTTCCCATGGATGGGATGGACCAGGAAGTGATGAGTATAGCCCTAATTTTCTATTAGTGGGCTTACAAGTAGAACACATCACACACCCCTTTACATATTTACTTACAATTTCTTTCATTTCAGGCCAATAGCAAAACCTATGAAATGAGCCATAGTTTTCCCTACCCCAAAATGCCCCGATACAAGAGAAGTATGAGCTTCTCGTATTACATGGACTCATTCAATGGTAGGAATACATAGCTTCCCAAGATGATAGAGTAATTTTCCCTGCAAACAATAGTTCTCTACCTATGCACCATGGGTTAGCTTCTCATATACTTCTTTAAAATCTTCATCGATGGCATATTTTTCTACATAGCTATCATGAGATACAGAAGTATTCTTCAAAATAATAGAAGCAACAATAGGAGGTCTAGAAAGCATATCGGCTACCTTGTTACTTGTACACTTCTTGTACTTGATTACCAAATGAAATTGTTGTAGAAAACCCATCCATTTGTAGTGTCGAGATTGTTGCAATTTGGTCTGTGCCTGAAGATACTGTAAGGGATGGTGATCTGTATGTATGATGGTTTCCTTCCCTAACAAGTAATGCTTCCATTTCTTGACGCTTTGAACTGATGCATACAACTCTTTATCATATGTAGGATAGTTAACAACAACTTGGTTAAAAGTCTCAGAGTGGTAACATATAGGCTTACAATATTGCATCAATACTGCACCCATGGCATATCCGTTGGCATATGTCTCGATCTCAAACGACTGTTGAAGATTCAGTAGTGCTGATATTGGTGTGGTACTAATCTTCTCCTTCAAAATGTTGAAAGCTTTTTGTTGCTTTCCTTCCCACTGAAAAGTGTTCTTCACACTAGTTAAGGCATGCAAAGGAGTTGCGATAAAAGAGAAGCTGGGAATGAATCTCCTCCAATACTGGACTGCACCCAAGAAGCTTCGGACTTCGGTTACACTCTTTGGCTCAGACCATTTCATAATTACTTCAATTTTGGAAAGATCAATCTTCAATTGTCCTCCTCCCACGATATGACCTAAGTATACAAGTGCAGTCTTGCCAAATTCACATTTAGACATTTTCACATATAGCTTTTCCCTCTACAAAGTATCCAATACTTATTTTACATGCCTTACATGTTCATCCCAAGTCCCGCTGAAAACAAGAATGTCATCTAAATATACAATCACAAAGTCATCCAGGAAAGGCATGAATACATCATTCATCACACGCATGAAAGTTGTCGTATCATTACAAATCCCAAATGGCATAACTAACCACTTAAACAATCCTTGTTTGGTTTTAAAGGCAGTCTTCCATGCATCCTATTCTGCAACCCTGATTTGATGATATCCACTGCGAAAATCCAACTTAGTGAAATAAACAACATTCTTTAACTGATCAAGTAAATCATCTATGCGAGGAAGAGGGTATCGATTTTTCACCGTGATTTTATTTAAAGCCCGATAATCAACACACATTTGCCATGTGCCATCTTTCTTTGGAACCATCACGATCGGAGAACCACAAGGAGATGAACTGGGCTTGATGACCCCTTGATCCAATAAGCCTTGTACCTACTTCTTGATCTCTGTCATCTCCACAACTGACATCCTATACATGCCCACATTAGGAAGAGGAGAATCTTGTTGAAGATGTATCTCATGTTGGATTTCCCTCTTAGGAGGTAATCCATCTGGTTCCTGAAAAATATCATCATACTTAGAGACAATATCAGTTAATTCTTTTTTATGAGATGGATCACATCCTTGGAAAGTGTCAAATGTCCCGACATCTTTCTCTTTCATGGTCATAAGTACATATCTCTTATTAGTGGTTATGGGTCTTTTCATTTGCCCTTCACTAACAAGTGTCGTATTTACCCTCATGCTATGAGCTCTAACAGTATATTCCACTCCCTCTTTAGTAAGGTGGTATTTGTTCTCATGATGAAAGAAGACTACTTTTCTATCATAGAGATAAGGACTTCCCAACACTATGCCACATATATCAAGCGGTACAACATCCAAATCTACTTCATCAATCACCTTTGAAGCAATAGAAAATCTAACCCTACATTGTTTGGTGAGATTAAGTTTTTCTTTATCACATACCCAACCAAGAGGGTAAGGCTTTGGATGTGGTTTTGTTACAAGACCCATATTCTTGACAGGTGCTTCAGATATTAAGTTTACTTGGGAACCCAGATCAAATAGTTTATCTATCTTAGTATGTTTAGATACAACTCGTATATGAAATAATTCATTCCTCTTTCTTTCATCAATATGAGATTCATCACTGGAACTTGAACTAGCATGAAGAGATTCTTTACCTTGTACTCCAACTACTGTGATCTTTCCTTCATCTCCTGATTTGGAACCAAGATCTTGTTGCATGGTAGCAATAGTCTTTTTCTTCCCCTTTCCACTGAATTGTTTTGGTCTCTTTACCGGATGAATTTTCCAACAATGTTCTTCATCATGACCGCTCCTCTTGCAATGAGTGCAATATGTTTTTCCTCCTTCTCTTGTTATTGTAGCGGTCTTCTTTCCCTTCCTTTTGAACTTCTTGAAAGTCTTTTGTGGGAAATTGGAAGGTTTCTTCATGGGATCTTCTTGAACATGTTTCCCCCTGTTCTCAAGGTGAGTGGCTTTCACACAAACTTCGTCAAGAATAGTGGGGTTAAACACGAGCAAAGTATGACGAATATAACTATGAAGTGTGCCTTTATACTTCATTAAAGTTTCATAAGAATCCAAAGGAATATTCAATGCTAGAGCTTTCTTCCTAAATTCTTCTGTGAAACTTTGTACAGTTTGACCTTTACTTTGTCTCAACGTTTTCCATTCCATCATTGCTTTATGTAAATACCCTAATGGATAGAACTGCTTCCTTATCTCTGTTTTAAAATCTGACCATGAGGAAAGAAGCTTACCACACTTACTTCTGTCTTGTAGCTTGCTCTCCCACCATACAAGAGCCGTGCCTTCCAACCGAAGAGAAGCCAATTGCACTTTAACTTCCTCTTCGTCAATATATTGAACACGGCAATATACTTCAACCTGTTGGATCCAATTGTCTAACTTTTCAGGATTAGCATCTCCATTAAACATAGGCAAAGAAACTTTACATCAAGCTTTAATAACGGTTTCTTAAAAGAGGCTCTATGGTTAGAATGTTGAGAGTGATGAGAATTCTCAGAGGAAGAAGAACTAGAACTTGAAGGCGAAGATGGAGGCTCAAGAGGATGTTCTCTAGCCCTTTGGTTTACCAAAGCATCATCATCTGCATGTGCTTCCTTTTTATTCTCCTTCTTCTTCATCCTCTTCTCGTAATCTCCATACATTCGTTCGACCATTTCTGACATGCGATAAAAGACCATGTGAAATTTTGTCTCCTGTTCATCATGCTTATCTTCTTCTACCATTTTCTTCCTTCGGGATGTACGACCAACTTCGGGATTGAACGTCTTAAGAGTTCCTTCACCCTGCTTATGCTTGGCCCTAGTAAGCATTCATACTCAACAATTCAATTCAAAGACGACTGCTCTGATACCAACATGATCCAGGATCTTTTCGTCAGGTGACTTATTAAAGAATTGTATCAAATGAGCATAAACAAAAGTACACCATATAGAAGGAAAAGCTCAAAAGGAAAGAGAAATAATCATGCAATATGAACACAAAGAACTTGATAACGGAGTTCGTCCCTGGTGGACTATATCTCCAGGTCCTGCTCTCAAAAGGGTAGGTCTTTTATTAACTCCACAAAAGAATTGGGCAAAATACATGAATATACCTCATTCTGAAGTTAAGCCACAAAAGCTTTGCTCATATCAGAAAACTAACACCATCATTGCGTTTGGGGAGTCGTTTTACCTAAAAATGACTATCTCCATGCCTCAATCCGAGATGAACACTTTCAGTCCCCCAAGACACCCCTGCCTCGGTTTTTGTGCCACTGCTCCTGCAATTAATGACTGAAAGATCTCGAAATCTGTGCCAAAATCTAGAAAACTGCACCCAAATCCGTACTATATGGATGCGCTCAGCCTACCCCTTATCCGTGCTCTTGTGTTCTCAATGCATTGCCCGAAGCCCCTTTTTATACAATTCTCGGGCAGTTAAGCAATAATTGTGGTAGTTGGTGGTGTGGTTAGAGTGGCTAAGTTAAGCCATAAGTTAACAAAGGTCCCGGGGTCGAATCCCATGGGCCTCCCTTTTTTTGGCATATAATTAAAACAAAAAGTGGTCACGCACTAAATCTGGCAGAGGTTGGCTAGAATGGCAGAAAGGTTAAATATAGTGGTGAATATGTTATATTTGGCGGTTGGTTGGGTTAAGTCCCCAAGCAGAGGAATAATATGGTCATGTGGGATAAAACACGTGATCAGGGGTTGGGCCGAAGGCCTAGCCCCTCCCTTTGGAGCTTAGTTCAAAGTTTAAATTCAAATAATAATTAAACCATATTATAAACAAGGAATGTTGTATGGCGCCATGGTTAAATCGGACTTGTGGGGCCTTTGGGCTACTTGGAGGTCATGAGTTTGACTCTTGGGGAGTTGATAAAACTTTTGCATATTCCAGCCATGGGAGGGGTGCCACATGGCAGCCCATGACTGGGCCACGTGGCACCATATAACTGGTCCACAAAAACTGCCACTTCAAGGGTGCCACGTGGCAACCCATGACTAGGCCACGTGGCACCATATAACTGGTCCACAAAAACTACCACTTGTCACAACATGATTTTCCTATGAAGTTGACACGTGTCATCACCTAACTTGCCCACGTGTCTGCCATCCTTGCCACGTCATATTTCCAACTCAGTTGTGCCACGTGTCACCCTTTCAGTGGTGCCACGTGTCACTTTGACTTTTCCTTTTTGACCAAGTTTGACTGAACTTTTGACCACTTATAACTTTTGATCCGTAACTCTATTTGATGAGCCATTTGTGTCGTTAGAAATCTTGCTATGCGCTCTCCGCGATTATGCCCTTTTCACTGAGTTTTAGGAACTTTGAATCTTTTCCCTTTCGCTACCTGTTGAAGCCATTCGGAGTGTTTTAAGCTGCTTATGTGTGTTCTTAGTTGTCTTAATCTTCTTTGGATGCTTTTTGGATCATGCACCTTGTTGTGATGTTCATCCTCACTAATCCAAGTGATGCTTGGTATCCAATCTCCTCAAACAACTAAAATATTTCAAAGGCTAGAAAAGGAACTTTTCGTCCTACTCTAGATGACTAGACAAAGCAAATCTATCTACGAAGACTGAAACAACAATAGACAAGCAAATGTAACAAGACATAAACTTGAAGGGAATAGTCCAAGTTGATATTAATTGGAAAGCCAAAGAAGGAACTTACAAAGCATGGATGATGATGCAGTCACTTCTCCAAGCTCTCCTCGTCCATCCCTTGCATGAATATTGACATCAAAATGAAGATGCTTCCTCTAGAATCAAAAGTTTGATACTGCAATTGTTCCCTCCTTCACCTTGGAAATACCTTCAATATATAGGCTTTAGAGGAATAACCACCATGATAAAATGAAGGATATGCTTGAGGATATGGCTCCTTAAGGTTGGGATCAGATCCTAAGGTGAATCCATATCATAGGGGTCGAGCATAACCAACCTCATCCCAAGAGAGTTGGCTCATAGAATAAGGTGGAGGGTCCCCCTTTTCCCTCTAACACAACTAGCGCTCCCCAAGAACTATACACAGGGCACCATCCTATAGAGTTGCTCTCATCTAACATGGAAAGGGGGAACCATTCCATGAAGTGTCGCTCCCCTAGCATGGACAGGGGGGCACCACCCTTCATAAATGCCCAAAAATGGTTGAATTTTCCAAGGAAAATGTGTATTTTGACCTTGAAATGATGGGTTTCTTCCTCCAATATGAATTAGGGGTCATGGAAAATGTCCTTCATGGTGTCAAGGGGTTGAGACACTCAACAAAACGAATTTGACACTTGGTAAGGTGCATACGACACTTGTGATAGTGCATGTGACACTTAACAAGGTGCATACCTCACTTTGCGACACTTAGGGTGTGAAACTCAAGTGTGACATTTTGATGTGTAACATATGCCCCTTAAAGAGTGAGGTCAGAAAAGAAACTGATGGTTGAAACACTTTACAAATTCTTCAATGAAAGGGTGTTGGAGTAGGAGAACCTAGTAGAAGCTACAAACAATCATCAGTTAGTATACAAGTATGTTCCATTTCTGAGGCAGAAATACCTATGCTCAGAATACAAGATGACCCAAAGCATGGTTGTCGAACAATAAAATATGGATCCATGAAAATACTGAAGAAGGATATGGCCACCAAAGATACAATGTGGATCCATACCTCCATGACATGAATGGATCGCAGCCATGAAAAATACACGGTGGAGCTACAAGATGACAAAACATAGCCACAGATCAATATAATGTGGATCTATGTAACAATATATATATCAGTAATATTGCTAGCATGGTGATTGTGCTAAAATATTTTACATGTTCAAATGATCTCCATCGCATCCTGGGTAAAGCACATAACAGAGTAAGCGCCCAACCCAGGGTCTTCGTCTCCATCCTGATGTGGTACGAATCTAGCCATGTGAATAGATGATTTGATGTTGAACATGGTAGAAACGACTTGATTACCAGTCATTGAGGTAAATCGTTAACAAGTGTGATGGAAATCACCAATGATGAAAATGACTCCCAAGGTACCTGTTGATGGCCAAAACTAACCATGTTCAACATTATAAGGCGATCACCCGGTCAGGGCCCAAATTAGGCCCTTATCTGTTTGGGATGGTGATTTCGACTGGGTTTATGGGTCCAGTTACCCTCAACTAAAACTATCCTAAGCTAACTAATATTACAATCTAAACTAAACTATATGTACAAAGATATATGCACGGCCTTCAGTCTATTCATGTATATTGTTACTTGATTTATCGATAGACAGAAGAAAAGGAATTTCCTTCTTGTAGATGCTTGAAGAAGGAAATCCATTGTTTAAATAAGGGCTCAACAAAGCCACATTGTGGTTTTCTCCTGCGTAAGGAGACTTAAAGAAATGAAAAGAATTTAACCTAAATGAAAATGCAGATTAATCCTAAGATGCAAGTGAACAAATGAAAAACTTATCTTAATCGGAAGAAGGATAGCCTTACTCTTAATAAAGAGAAAAAGTATCTAATAAGAAGAGGGAAGGACTATAATTGTAATTGGGGTTAAGATGGGTTTGAAAATCATCAAAATAGTTCAACGATTCCTAAGTTGTTCAAGCAAATACACAATGAAATAATTCTGACAAATAGTTATAAAAAAACTCATGTATATACCCGAATACAATCATGTAAAATGAATTCATTGTGAGATTTATATTGAACTAACGAAATAGTTCATTTTAATCCAATATAAAGGAAATCAAGAAAAGTTTGAAAATGATCAATAAATAGTTTTTAATCACTATAAACTAATCTCCATGAAACCATAATCAATATTGATTCAAATAATGTGCATCTCTGCAAAGATATATTTAAACAAAGTATTCACCAACATAAAACAAATGGCATCAACAATAGTGCTCATATCAATTGTCAGTACACTAATGAAACAAAATTTATACCAAAATAAAAATAATCATCAAAGAAATAATAATAAGTCTGCAAATCCAATACAACAGTGTAAAGAAATGAAAACTTATTATCATTATCTCCAAAAGTTGTCATACATTCCTTTGAGTCCTGATATTCTTCAAGAAGCGTCTTTACAATAGTGCAAATTCCTCTCCTCTCAGAGATCAAAACTCTACCTATTCTACAGAAAAGATCTCTCTATTACAATAGTGTCATTGAAAGTATTTTCCTGCATAATTTTTCCCTCTCAAGTTTCAAATATTGAACCCTCTTCTACATGAATAAACAAAGTTTTATACATTCATTTTTCCTCAGGTTGAATCTCCCCTGAGTTAGCCAAAACTTGCTCATCAATCAGCTACAGAATTCGAAACCGAATCAACTACAGAATTTGAAAAATGCTAATTCTAGACAAAACCCACCCCAAAAATGCATCATATCTTCGAAACAGTTTAACTTCTGAGAAAATCCTTTTAGGATAAGGAAAATGGGCATGTTTCTGAAGTGGGTTTTCAACCGTTTTTGGAAATTTGTCTCTGATCATCTAGAAATCAACCTACAAAATTGATTCCTATGAGAAGGTCATAACAACAAATCTAGGAATTCTCGCCTCCTTCCTGATAATATTTCTCCAAAAATATTCATCTTTTGAGGAAACTGTTTGGGGTGAATGTAAATCGACCCATTTTGGAAGTGTTTTTTCAACCATTTGAAGATATTTTGTACCATTTGTTTAGAATGAAAGATGGAAGATAGCCTCGTGAAACTAATACAAATTTTCCATTTAATGTCGCCCAAGTATTATGCTTTGTAGAGATAAATAATTTTAACTGAATGAATTATTTGGGCATATATTCAAGACTATAGTTGAACTGCAAACCAGTAATAGACACTTGTAACAAAAATAAATTAAATTAATAATAAAAATCTATTAAAAGATGAACTACAAGATCTCCAAATCTTAATTAACCAAAATCAATTAATAAAATCAAATCTAATTGATATCACTTATTCTAAATATACTAGATTGGACATTATATTTTGAGATTTGGGAATATTTTTCAAATTTGAGGAAATTAACTTCATAAGATTTAATAAACACTCAATTATTGGCAAATTTTAATAAACCAATTGAACCATATTTTAGAATCACATGTTAATTATTAAATGATAAAAAATTATTCCTCGTAGTCTTGTTTCATAAAAGAATGAATGTGAGGAATTCACATTAAAACTACTATCAATAATTAACCAAGTTTTTGTGATATAATAATGTCCAATGAAAAAACAATTCAATCACCTAAATGATAAAAAATTTACATGACTATATAATAAAATCAAACCAAACAAATCATATCAATGGAAAGATATCAAAGAGAGGAAGATGATGAGAACATCAAAAAGACAAACAAGACATAAAAACACTAGAGATAGAAAACCAAAAACAAATCAAGGTGACATTACCAAAATTAATAATGGGACCCCTTTACTTTTTTTTTTCAAATAAAGGGGGGGTTGTTGTTGTTTTCTACAACAATTGGTGACACATGGGAACGAAGCAATTATATCTGGTTAAGATAATAGGACTAAATTTACCAAAGATCAAAATAAAATTTTGAAAACATTCTTGCATATATACCATTTCCAAAGGTCCCACGCAAGAAGAATTAAAGTAAAATAAGCTCATAAAGATAAAAGTACTTGAATGTCTAGCTCTAAACAATGAATCCAAAAATAGGGAATAATCATTATTTTAATTCTTTCTCTATTGTTGGCTAGTGAAAATAACTAGGAGGCTTTAAGAATTAGTATGCATCTATTATCTATTTTACCTGACATTGCTTCATTGCCAACAGGCTTGGTCAGTACCCTGATGAAGTTGTCTTGATACCATGTATGCATTGACCCGCTACCAGCGAGCCAATTAAGTACCTCGACGTTTTTTCATACACTTCCCACACATATGTTCTTTCAACTCTCTTATACCACCCTTTTGGTTAACGTATTTAAAGAATTGCTTTAGCAATTGAGTGAAGAGAGTGGGTTGGTATGAGAGTTTTTGGATGTGATACTACTTAAGTTTGACCCCACTAGTCTTCTCTTCATTTACCAAAGTAGATGTTTTAATTGTGGAGGGGTATGGGAAGGATTCATAGCAAAGAATAGAGACAGTTTTCTCCTTTATAAAGGTGAACTTATAATACTTGAACCATATATTAATGTTCTTCATGGATAATAGTTGATGTGAGAGAAAGTGAAAACTTGATAAAGATGACCTTTAGATAAATGAAATCCTAATGAAAGGATAGAGTAAATATTTTCCCCATGTAAACCAACTGGTATTGCGTAGGAAATATTCCCCCATATAAATTTTGGGAATATCACAAAATCCAATCAAAATAAAAACAAGAAAAATAAAAAAGCTTCAAACATTGCAAACGAAGAAAGAAAATGTAAACCTGAAGGAAAAGATAAATGAAAAGCCAAAGATTGAAAGAAAAATTTAACTTTACAACTTATAAAAGTATATCTCAACAAAAGAATGAATATGAATAAAACATGAGCGCTTTCTTAACTTGAGATTTTGATTAATTATATTTTGCCAAGTTATGAATAATTCAGTTTTTATTTTGAACAAAAATCCTAAGACTAAGGTGCAGCCATGAGTAAGAGGTGAATTTGCATCAAATGTCACCTCCCTTTCAAATATCTTGTTTTCAAAATAAGTCTTTTAAATTCAAGGAACAATATATTAAATGAAAATAGTGTAAGATGGAGAGACTCCCTGATGTGACTTATTTGTCATTAATCATCATCATAATTGCATTGTCAAACTTGAAAACAAGGTGAGTTAATTACAAATCTAACAACCTTAAAGACCTGTAGAAACATAATTTAGATCAACAAATATTAAAACAACAATGAAACAAAAAGAAAATTGTAGAGGATGAGAATAGGCGTATGAAACTTACGTTGAAGAATCTCGTTACAATTTACCTTAGAGATGTCGATTTTCTCCAAATCAAAGAAGTAACCTCTTGTTATGATAAAAAAAATTAAAGCATGAAGAATTTGCATCTTTAATGAAGTTTGCATATACCTTAGAATCATCATTTTATTAAATCTAAACTAAAATTAAAGTAAACCTAAGCTAAACTAAACCTACTCCTACTTTAAATTTATGAAGGAAATATGACCAAGTATAATCATATTTCAAGTGGATCCATTCAAGTTCTTTCATATCTTCACATATGTACACTTCAAAAATTAGTAATATAAACTGAATTAATAATAATCTATTAAAAGAAAATTTAAATCTATTATTTACAGACATTCCTAATAAATTTAATAAATGAGAATTTTCTACAGGGAACTTTGTTAAGAAATAATTTTCCAACCATATTGCTATCCTATCATGAAACCCAATTTGGTATTGTTGAAAGGAAGACAAGGTTGAAACAATACTATGCTCTCCCTATAGAAAAAGGTTAGTATTATTTACATCAGGAAAATAATTTACATTATTGTTACAAGACATAAAATACTTATCTACAAGAATTTCCTTGGCACAAGTAGTACCTGAAATAATGTGATCAATATTATAATCTTTTTGTGTTAAAATTTCAATAACATGACAAGGAATAGTGACTTGAGAATTATCATCATAATCATATATAGGCATGGAGTTTTCCTCGTGAGAATTGAAATCATTATGAGAAGATTCAAGATGAGTTTCAATTATAATATGGTAAATAAAAGGATGTCCTACATCTTGAAGTATACATTTATTATGAAAATTGAGAATATGAGGACCTGACATAACCATCACTCGAGAGTGAAGTGCCTTGATATTTTCAATCTCTAAATCACCATCATAAATTATTTCACAATCACTACCATGATTATTTTCCTTTAAATCAGAACCAGAAGCATAAGATGATGAACATGTATGAGAATCATTGAGAAAATGATCAATTAATAATTCAGTATTCGGATAATTATGAGTAAAATATTCATAATTTCTTTGACTTATGACATTTACTTTGTTTTGTAAAAAGACATTTAAATAAAGAGGAATTATATGATTATCAAACAAATTTATGTCAACAAAAAGATTGGGTATAATGAAAAATGGTTATTGGAATGGATAAAACTAAATGTCTCTTTATTCTCAAAATGATCATTATCATTAAAATCTTGTACATGAGTTTCTAATACCATTTATGCATTATTTTTCTCAGCACTGATATCACTTTCAAGTAGGGGATTGATTTGATTGGATAAATATTTTCCTTCTTGAAAATGACTATCTATATGTTTTGAGATGTGTGGCTGAGTAGTACTAATAATTATATCATAAATCTGGGTTGAATTACTTCTAATGGGACAAATGTCATTATCATGGCCAATAAATTATTCTTGATTTTCCACTTTATTATAAACAACAATTAAGTTAATATTTGAAACATTTTTAGTATGAGTTAGGATTTCATTAGATGAATTTATGTCTTCTTGAAATGGTTCATTAACAATTTCTTAATTGGTTGTTATAACAGGATCAACCATGACACAAGAAGTAACAAGTTCCTCGACGGTAGCAAAAACACCAAGAAAAGTTATATTTTCTGGCTGATCATAATTAATAGAAAGAAGTGAAATAATATGTCTAAACCATGCTATTAATTCAAGATGAGAAGGTAAATCTTCATATTGAAATTTAAATCAAGTTGATTTGAATCTAAGAATAAAATATTCATAAGACTCACCTTCGATTCTACACAAATTCTCCAGTTCTAGGCAAACTTGAGTACAGTCATAGTCTTAAAATGTGTGAAGGAACATTCGAGAAAATTCGTCCCATCTATCTACAAAAGAAATTGGTAATGATTCACACCAGTATTTGGCATGGCATGTAAACATGAGAGTAAAAATCTTGCACATAACAACTTCATTAATTTCATAATCATTGCAATTTAAAATAAATTGAAAAATGTGATCAAATGTAGAAAAATTAGAATCACCATTAAATTTTACTTGTGACAAGTGTTTAAATACCTTTGTTGGAGTGTTGTAGGATGCTCGAATAGAGATACAACTCCAAATAAGAAGTTTAGAAGAATCAATTGAATAAAAAATGAAACAAATAAAACCAACAGTTCAAAATGATCAAACTTGTCATGCCCACTCTTTGGTGGCACTCCTTCTAGTGCCAAAATTTTTTATGGACAAAACTGACCATGTTCAACATTATAAGGAGATCACTTGGCTAGGGCCCCATTTAGGCCCTTATCCGTTTGGGATAGTGATTATGATTGGGTTTAAGGGTCCAATTACCCTTAGCTAAAATTATCCTAAGCTAAATACTAATCTAATCTAAACTAAACTATATGTACAAAGATATATACATGACCTTCTATCTATTCATGTATATTTTTACTTGCTTTATTGGTATAAAGAAGAAAAGGAATTTCCTTCTTGCAATTACTTAAAGAAGGAAGCCCTTTGCTGAAATAAGGGCTCAGCAAATCCACGCCGAGGTTTTCTCCTACGTAAGGAGACTTAAAGAAATGAAAAGAATTTAACCTAAATGCAAATGCAAATTAATCCTAAGATGCAAGTCAACAAAAGAAAAACCTATCTTAATAAGGAGAAGGATAGCCTTACTCCTAATCAAGAGAAATAGTATCTAATAACAAGAGGGAATGACTATAATTGTAATTGGGGTTAAGATGGACCTGCAAATCATCAAAATAGTTCAACGATTCATAGGTTGTTCAAGAAAATACACAATGAAATAATTATGACAAATAGTTATCAAAACAATCATGTATATACCCAAAAACAATCATGTAAAATGAAGTCATTGTGATATTTATATTGAACTAACGAAATAGTTCATTTTATTCCAATATAAAGGAAATCAAGAGAAGTTTGAAAATAATCAATAAATAGTTTTTAATCACTACAAACTAATCTCCATGAAATCATAATCAATC
>SNQJ01S0169202.1:19624-31074 GCA_010110895.2 Picea sitchensis | reverse complement strand
ATCCTATCTTTTCTTTAACAAAACCAGTTTCAATTTTGTATTAAAAATGAGATTTGAACTTCCTCAAATTACATTCAGCAGAGTAATGGAGTCTATGTTCTTCTCCTAGAGAACTAACTGAATATTGTATTATAATTATGTTGGTGTAACCAATCCAGTAGGAACTACTAATTTTCCATGTAAAAATGGCTACATAAGTAAACAAAAGCAACAAAAATTTGCAATTCACCAAAAAAACGTGTCTAAAATTTTTGAAAAGTTGTTGGGTCCTCCTGGAAATTTGTTGGATATGTTGTTGGATTAGCAGTTGGATGATGAATTTCTTCTCCTGGGTTCGGCCAGACTGGAACCATCGGTGGAGCTGGAGGTACCAAAGGGTGCTCGTTTCTTGCTGCTGAGTGGAAGGTTGAGGGGAGCCTTGAGCCTACTAAATTGTTGGAGAAAACTGGATGTTGGGGATGATTTACCATTTGTTGTGCCATATATCCAATTTTCCTAGTATTCCTATTGATCCCGCGGAGTGCAAATGCAAGCTCTTGATTATGCTCGAGTTCTTTCTAATTTAATTGACCCTACAAATTGGCTACTTCTTCGCAAAACCCCTAGTTTTCCCTCTGTAATTCCCTAAGAAGAGATTATGTTCATTCTTCTGTGTGCCTGACACCCATATGCAAAGTTCAGAGTTGTTCCCTCAATTCCTCTGAGATGCAAGATGATCAAGTGCAGGGGGCTTTGGATCTCTGCCACATGATGCTGAGAGGGAACTGTAGCGATTTTTCCTAGACTTCACTATAGAAATGCAGAATGATACCAGAATGGGGATGTAGCGTTAACCATAACTGCGGGAGGGGGAGCATATGCACACACTTGATGGAACATGGGGCTTGAAATTCCCACAAGACGATGAGATCTCACGCAAAGAAGAGTAGAGGAGGTGATGCCATGGAAGCTAGGAGGGGCATCATAGAGTACGTTAGAGATGTCGAGAAGTTAAGAAGAGGAACGAGAAGTAGACGAGATGGAATGGGGAGGAATATGGATGGAATGTGGTCATGAGGATGGGGCAAAGTGATGAKGAGGGGGACCCATTTGGGGGGAAGATGAAGGGGGAGTCCARCGAGGAGGGAGGTTGGGAGGAGAGGAGGGAGAGAGGGGGAGGGGGGAAGGCGAATTCGGGAGGACTGAGAAAAAGGAAGGGGAATAAGTATGGGGTACAGTTCGAAGTGGATAGGTCCATAGTTGTGTAGGGAAACTGTCTAAGATGGTAATAATTAAGGGATCCAAGCATGAGAAAGATCTTGGTTGATGAATATTTGACCTTGTTCTAGTGTCTTTGTTGATTTAGCTACATGATCATCGTCCTGATTTGAGAGAGAAGGATATGGAAGAAATGGATCTTGGTAAATTGATGTTTCAGGGTTTTAATTCGAGAGTGGAGGCCACTAGATATTTGGATGGTAGAGGTTGAGTGTCCAAGGATACCCCTTATTACTATTTCAGAGTCTCCAAGAACAGTGAGGGTATGGATGTTTCTTGATTGAGAAATTTGGAGCCCCATGTATACAACAAGACTTTTCGCTTTATTATTAGTGGTCTTCCCAAGTTCCCAAGAGTTTTCTGTAATATTTTGTCAATCAGAGTCGAAGATGACTCCCCCACACCTACCATGCCTCCCTGCCATCTTATCTTATGTGTTGAATGGGTTCTATTTTTTTTTTCTTTTTTGCAACAAAACAATTGAAAATTAGTATTTCAAACGATAATTAAATTCAATACACATAAAAGAATAAATAAATGATTGCATAACTCTTATGCGCATTGTAGTTGGGATGGATCCTCTTGCGACGTGATTATGTTAATTTATTTTACCATCTTATTCTACACTTTTTTAGACATCCCTACTAACATGTCTTGGTTTTCCCTTGGAATTTTCAAAATCTCCCTGAAAAAAAAACTAGGAATCATCGTATATAAAGTATTACGTAAATTTAAAAAAAAAGATCTCAGTGCATATAGTAACTTAATGTGCATCGGGGTGCCAACCATACTTATGCACACCATTTCATAAACCATATATATACGCAGCGATATAGTATAACAATCCCATTCAGTCAGTTTTTTATGAATTAAGAAAAGCATGACTTCCTAATTATTGTTTATTATGTGCCATCGACCTCTAAATTTTTTTAGGACATGGCAGTTTCCATATAAAAAAAATATTATTTCCATTTTAAACTCAATGGTGCTCATAAAAAATATGTTTCTCGGTGCTTATCTAGGTACAATGCGCATCGTTTATCGTGAAATTTGGTTTTTAATATTACTTCTAATTTAAATTAAGTGGTGTGGTTGAAATAAAAATACGCAATGGTGCTCTTACTATGTATAGAGTGCACCATTAACCTCAAAGGAGTTTAAAAAAATGGCAATGAAAAGATGATTTTGGATCCAATGCAATGAGTGGTTTCATTGCAACAGATTGGAAACACCCATATATAAATAAATAAACCCTATAAAAATAATTTTCCTAAAAAAAAATCTCCTTGTGAAATATAGAAAGAGAAAGCAAAAAAGCAGTGACGAAATTAGGGATTCCAATACTGAAGGTATCTATGCAACCTTTTTTTGTTTGGGAATGCACTAAAAATTGTTTGAATTAAATAGAGGAAAAATTAATATGATTAATAGAATGAAATCATATACCCAAAATTTCTTCTCGACAAATTTCTATGTGATCTACAGTAATCCCCCTCGAATTTGGATCTTCAAAAAAAATCCACTCACTCTGAAGTCTTTACTGATAAATCTTTGTCGCACAAATCTCCCTTATAAATTTTGGAAAAGATATAAAAGAATGAATAGGGTTTTCCTTTATAAACACAAAAACTGAAATTTCCACTCAATATTTCGTTGTATATTTTCATGCATTGATGATAAACACATGCATTGTTTTTTTTTCAAAAAATACATTTTTATTGCACTATACAGTGAGTAGTGCATTGATTCAATGTGTTCATATAATGCAAAGATATATTTTTGTAACAAATTTCAATGTATTGATAGTAAACATGCATTATTTTTCAAACTTGCTTTAGTCGGTGCACTGTATAGTTATAAATGCAGAGGTGTGGTTTGTAAGTAATAACACATTGTAAGATAGTTTAATTTTCAAATACAAAATGCAAACATCCTTATTCAAATTTTGTGAAGGTTTTGTTTTGCGGAGGAAATAACAGAGTTCATTATTTGGTGCTTCGCTCAATTAAACACACTGATGTGTTTGGTTTATTCATATGCACCGGTGCATCTTTATATGATGAAGAACACTATTAAGTTATAAAAGTTATTCAGAATTATTTTAGAGGTTAGATTGTTCTATGCTTCTCAAGATGACAATTTTGGCTCAAATGTATGAAAAAAAGGAATTATAATGTCAAATGGCCAATTCTTCAAATTCCATCTCATTCCATATTGTTGGAATTCCTTCAAGTTATCTCACGCCGATTGCAGTACATCTAGATTTTGTTGATAATTCATTTATCTCATTGAATTTATGTTATGTATGCAAGTGCACTTGAATTATTTTCATTGAATTTTGCACGGTCAAGATTCAGAATCGAGTTCAAATGCTCAAGATATTCCAGTAGCCCAAAATTCCACAAGCTATTATTAGGAGAAAGATATCGCAAGCATATGTTTTATGAAAACAAACAACTTGTTTACCCTAACAATCATAACATTCCCTCTTCCAATAACAAACCTGGGTCAATGGTATTACACCATGAATTGGATTACTTTTATAGAGAAAACCCCATAGGGCATAAGAAAAAGAAGATTGATTAATTGTATATTTGGATTTTCAATGGAACTAATGTAAATGTACTGTTTAATTTGAATTTTTTTTCATAAATTGGTTGGTTGCATTTTTATTATTGGGAAAAAATGTCCATGCTTCTACTAAGTGTTTTGTATAATGTTTGAACATATTAAATGCATTGTCTTACTAATATTATCGATGTAATGTTCAATGTTTTTACAATCAATATTTTGATGGCGAGCGATCTGTCCACCATCTATCATTGCACCCCACTACGATGTCAATAACACTAGTTCTTCACATGTTGGGGACATAGGAAATGATATAGAGGTTGGCATGGATGATTTATTGTAGGATACCTAAGCCATGGAGGGAATGTTTTTATATGCATTCCAACAAAATGAACTAGGGGATGACGCTAATGTCATAGATATCTTCTTCGAAAGATTGACATTTGATTCCACCACCCCTTTCTTTGGTTGAGTACAAGGGTCAAGGTCTACCTAGCTAGGGACAACAATGTTACTATACAACTTGAAATAATTTATAGCTTACATTTTTCACATTTAGACCTCCTTAATTTCTAAATGAAATAGGTAAAGAAACATATTTTGAACTATGATCACCGACAGTGTGGCTTAAACTCGCGATTAGAAGATTAAGAACATTGCACTCTACCATTGATCTAATTTAAATATTTATATAAGTTTAATATCTTTATCACAAAATATATGATCAGGAAGTCTATATATAAGTCTGTGTGAAGTGGATTTCAACAATTTTAGAAGTTGTATGTTTGTTCTAAAGCCAAAAATAAAACACACATATTCACAAGAAGATCAACGATGAAAAAAGATAGCATTATTAATTTTAGAAAATGGAAACTCTATGATTTAGTAATATTTCTTCCTCTTTTTGTGTGGGACAAAAATGGGTCATACTAAAATGGGATATGGAGCACTATTGACATTATTATGCTATCAAGTATCACATACTACTACAAGGTGTTCAATGGTGTGTTTCATCTACTTCCAATACAAAATGGAGGTGATATTTTTGTATGCCTTTTAAAAACAAAAATTCCATGCAATTGGTATGCATGTTTACGAAATCCTTACGGAGCAAAAGGGGTTAAAATTTGAAGAAAAGTCAAAATTACATTATTATGATTTTGAAAGTTATTTCAAAATTTTATATTTTTTCAAAAGGACTTATACTTACATATAAGTAATCTTATAAAAATATGAACTTCTCTTTCTCCAAGGAGAAAATTTGCCACTTTTTAAGGAATATTTGATATATTCAGTGTTTTCATTTCATCTAGCTTTTGTTGTGAAGATCATAATTGGGATTTCGTTTATTCACATTTCCATATAATGTAGGCACCAATAATATCATGGTTATAATTTAGACATATGTATACTAAGGTATATTGTGAACACATTTTTACAAAAGAAAAATTGTCAACAAAAGGCTTCATATATTATCCTCTAATGAACCATGTTTTCCTTTATATCATATGCTTTTAATGAATTCATTTCCATGAATATTCATGAAAGAAAATATACCTCAATTGTATATTGTAATATAGATCATCACATAATAGTAACTCAATATTTCCACCTAAGGCCCTTAATTAATGACAATGAATGTCAAACATAAAAGACTATTTTTGGGAAAGCTCAAACAACTTCCTTGACCTAAACTCTTTTAGGGAAAGCTCAAACAACTTACTTGACATAAAAAAAATGGAAGTAGATCATCCATTACAAATAGAAACATCCAATGACATATTTTTCACTAGACAAGATGCTCCTACAATGTCCAACACTACTAAACACTACTAATATATAGGAGGATAAAGAGTGTGTATTTCACTCATGGATGTGGGTGAATGGGAATTCCATTTCTTGATATTGACATCAAGATATAAAAGAACTTCATCCACAATCGACACAATCAATTGCTTGAAATTGAACACTATGCCACACCCACAACCATAAAATATTTGATATTTAAATCATAATAAGGAATTATGTCTAAAACAATAGAGTATATTTTAATATTCCATCAAGCCATTAAAAATGAATTACTCTATGATATCAACTCATAACATATTTTTTGACATAATACTAAAAAATCGTAGTATGTAGAAATGGCATAGATTCTATGAATCATGATCATAAAGTACCATAATAAACAATGGAGAAAATTGATATGAAATTCCAAAGGTAACACCAAGAACTAAAACGTCTTTAGTTTTTTTATGTCAAATACGATAAATCATTACTAGAAATTTTCATTTATGATGATACACCCATATATCAAGCACATGAATAAGGTACATGCACATATATCCTCTTTCCAATAGCTTGTGTAGTAGAAGTATATTGATATGATTTTGGAGTATGCATATCTTTACACATATACAATGTGACACACCCAACCCCCTAACCCTCTCTTAGTTTAGTGGGATGTTAAATTTCTTTTTCCTTTATCTCCCATTGAATACTGTCAGGTGCATCAATTGTATAAGTGAGGACGTCTCTTATCATAATTTAGACTGAGCTAAATCTTCTTAATACTCAAGGAAATCACTCTATCTATCTTATTGAGGTACCCGGGTGCATGAACACCCTAAATCAGATGGTTAGCATTACTCCTCACCCTTACATCTACAACCTATTGATTTTTAGACTCTTCCCATTGGAATGACCAACCTTATGGGTTGATTTTTCCTCCGATGAAACTATCTCAAAGGATTGTCTGTCGAGATATGACAGTCCTCATACTTTGGATTCCAATTACTATGATTGTGTTAGAGTCGCTATCTGTAGGAAAATTACCTTCCACCCGATGTCCAAGCCATATGCTAACTAATGAGGCCCATGAAATCTATGAATGAGATTAAATCTCTCCCTCTCACCCTAATATGAATCAACACTCCTCCTTCATCCTTAGAGTCTCTTGACTATAGTTCCATAATATTCTTTGAATATCTCACTCCTACCATACATTTCTCTACGAAATCCAATGACTGGAAATATCTTAGGATGTCTCTTGGAGGATATACGGTTCTCGAAGTTCCTATTGTCAAAATTCTCTTTTGGGTTCTTCGTTTGATCCCCCCCAACAACCCATCCTCCAACCATCTTCTTACCAAATCCAATGATCCATATTTCTCTTCGGTCATTCTCCAATAGATCAACATTTATCATCGATTCAAGGTTCTCCCTCTTAGGGTTCATACAAAAATCTAATTTAGCCACTCTGAATGTGGCACCCTCTAACCAATGGTTTGGATATTCCCACTTCACTAAATCAACGACTACAAAATATCCCAACTCAACACAGGGTTTCTCTACTAATTGTCTCCCAACTTAGGGACTTATCCAATTCTCAGGATTCTTCAATAATTTCATTGACTCTTTAGGAGTCAGGAAACTTCCCTAAGACCATTAAAGGCCTTCCATTTTCATTGAAAGTATAGAAATTTCATGTCCTACAAGTTTTCGAATTAATATTTGGGGTTTCATCAGAGCTTAGGATCTCTCGGCTTATACGAGGACCTCCCAACCCCAAGGGTAATCCCATCTCCTCATGGATGAATATTTTTTTGATCTCATGCAAACTTTCCTCTAAAGATACATGGTCCATAGGAACATAGACTATCCACACTTATTCATTTCATAGTTTAACAGTTTAAACAATAACATTCACAACATATCTCATTTACTCAAGATTTTTGATTTATTAATTATAATCATTCACATTTCCCATTTAACCCAGACAAATATAAGCATACACCATTCATGTACAATTTAAACCAACCAAGTTAAACACTTGTATGATCATGCAAATATCCAACATCAACTGATTGATAGAGGGCACCTTTCCTCCCAACCTTAGGCCTTATTGTAGAGTGCCTTCCTACAATATGTCACCCCCATTCCAAGCCATGATACCACAAGGGGAATGATTCACCTGGTCTCAAACTTAGATGATCCAGGAAGGTTACTCTCCTTCCCCTACTGATAATAACATAAGTTTCCCCCTTCCCGTTGAGCTCAAGAACTCTACAAGTTTATCAGGTGGTTTTTCAAATGGATTTTCTCTGCACAAGGGACTCCCTTCTCTACTAAATAGTCCCTCTATGACTTCCCCTTACTAGTGCCAATTTTTTTCCAGTAAGCACCAAGTTGTAGTCTTCTTCTCCAATCTAGATCCGAGACTTATTTATTTCAGGGTGATCACCAATAACTTAGGAAAGATTCCTATTTTATTCAAGGAAATCTCGTTGAATTCTTCTTATCTTCAATTATGCACCAACGAACACCTATATTCACTTCACAACTTCTCTATGATTCTACTTCTCACTCACTCTTTCTCAAATAATCTCTCCTTGAGCTCCTGTATGTTCTATTCTCTTTGTCTTTCTGGAAATTGTGTGTGTGCACACTTCCCTTCTCTGTCTATTTACTCATATGTTCGTCTCTTTTGTTTCTTCTCCTATGTTTGTTTTCTAGTCCAGTGTCTTTCCACTTTTGGTATCTTCTTCCTCAAATTATCTTGGGATCCCTATGGCTTCCCTATATATGCAACCTATAGCCTATGTTCCCATTATGAAGGGTTAATTCCATGACATCCTACTGTCAATTCATTCAATTTTCCCTTCTCTTCTCCAAAATACCAAACCATAAAAAACCATTAACAATTTCAACCACTTCTTGACCTTCTGTAATTGGTCACATGGTTCCATTTAGATCGAGTATGCTCAAAGGAATGAGTTTATTCTTAGCAAGAATAAATTAGCTTGTTAATAAATCTTCCTATTTTCCTCATAAAAACAACTCAGCTCCACCCTGCCAAAACACTCAATCAATCCCTACTTCATCAATTCCCTCCTGTGTATTATGGCTAGTACTTCCAAGGTTTCTCCCTATGAGTAAGCGGTTTGTTGTTTTCATTAATTAAAACAAAATAGCATGCTTCATAAAAGTAACCATGTGAAGTCTTATCATAATTACATTCATGGGGGAAAATAAGGTGTTACATTCCCCTCCCCATTAAAGAAACAACGTCCTCGGTGTTTAAAATACCATGTATATACAATTATAAAGAAAACAAAAATGGGTATGCCAATCTCATGGAATCTTCTAACTCCCATGTAGCCTCATATAATCCAAATTGCTTCCATTTCACCTTGACCTGCACAATGGCTCGGTTCCAGAGCATTGTTCCTCTCATGTATAGGATGCATTGAGGTTTGGGATGGAATTCTCCCTCCGGTCCCACTTGTATCAAGATCCAATCAATAGCATGATTAGAATCATGTATATATTTCTTTAACAAAGACACATGGAATACATTATGAGATTTAACAATACGTGGCAAAGAAAGTCTGTGTGTTATTGGTCCTACTCTCTCCAAAATTTCAAATGGTCCAGAGCAGCGAGGTGATAACTTAGCACATATTCCCATTCTCAGGGAACTTCTCCTGGGTTTCATCTAGAGATACACATGATATCCCACTTTGAACTCTCTGTGAGTTCTCTTTCTATCTACATAGCTCTTTTATTTGCCTTGGGATACCTTTAGATTCTTCCTTATCTTAACCATTTCTTATTCCCATCTCTTTCAACAATTTTGGTCCAAGTGTGATCTTGTCCATTGGACTGTCCCAACTAATTGGAACTCTACACTTACTGCCACACATAACCTCAAATGGGCTCATTTTCAATGATTCTTGATAACCATTGTTGTGGGAAAATTCTACCAGTGGTAGATACTCTTCCCACTACTTGGGATGATGCATAACATGCATCCTCAACATGTTCTCTAATATTTTGTTCACTCTCTTGGTCTGACCATCTATTTGAGGATGGTAAGCCATAATAAACGCTAAATGTATTTCCAGGCATGCAAACAAGATTTTCCAAAAAATTGAATCTCTATCCGAGATTATGGTCTTGGGAAACCCATGTAGTCTGAAAATTTCCTTCATAAAAACATTAGCGACATCTATGGATTTGAAAGTTTATTTGATAGGTATAAAGTGAGATTCCTTGCTCATCTTATCTACTATAACCATTATTGCATCATGTTTCTTAATTGTCTTAGGTAGACTTGTAATGAAATCCATGGATTTTTTTTCCCATTTCCACTTTGGAATGGGCAAAGGATGCAATAGGCCTGCATGATGCTTATGCTCAACCTTCAGTTGTTGGTACTTTAAACACTTAGCAATGTGCTAAGCAATATCCTACTTCATTCCAAGCCAATAATACAACTTCCTTATTGTTGTTACCATCTTTTGTTAACCAGGGTGACCTACATATGGTCTTCTATGAAACTCATCCATGATCAAACACCTAAAATATGTTGAATTAGGCACATACAACCTATTGTTATACAAAAAGGAGACTATAAGATCCAAGATGATATCCTTCATATTTATTTTCCTTGGGTTCTTGTTGTAACCTTTTTCTGACTTGATTGAAGAACTCATCTTCCCGAAAGAGGGTCTTAATCCTATGCTTGATGTCAGACTCCCCTACACTTGCTGCTACTAAATGTATTGTTTCCACACTTCAGCTGAGTGCATCCATCACTCTATTTTACTTCTCTTTAATGTGTTTGATTTCAAAATAAAACCCATTGATCACTTCCATACACCTGGCCTATATGGAATTCAACCTTGGATGCTCTAAAAGGTACTCTAGATCATAGTGGTATGTCATCAAGATAAATCTTCTCCTAAGCAAGTAATGTCTTCACATATTCAATGCATGCATTATTGCTGCAATGTTTAGATCATGGGTGACATACTTCTTCTCATGATCATTCAATTTTTGTGATTTATAACAAATCACTTGCCCATATTCCATGATGACTCCTCCTAGTCCTTCCTTGAAAGCGTCAATACAAGACAAGAAATCATTTTCTGGCTCTGTAATCTTCATAACAGGGGCATTGGTTAGAAGATGCTTCAACTGCTAGAAGCTATGTTCACACTCTAGTGACCATACAAAATTCTTTCCCTTTATTTGTAGTGATGTAATAGGATTACCAATATTGGAGAATCCCTTTATGAACCTTCTATAATATCCAGCCAATCCCATGAAGGATATAACTTCTGTTACAAATTTAGGGGTAGGCAAATCCACGATTTCATTAATCTTTTGGGATCCACTGCCATTCCTGTTGATATTACATGGCCTAAATACATGATTTAATTTTGAAAGAAATCACATTTATTGAACTTAGCATACAACTGGTGCTCTCTCAACACTTGTAGAACCATCCTAGGATGCTCTTCATGCTCTTCTCTATTCCTGGAATACACCAAAATTTAATCCACAAATATTGATACAAACTTATCCAAATACTTGTTGAGCATGTTATTCATTAAAAACATGAATGTGGATGGTGCATTTGTAAGTCCAAATGGAACCACCACGAAATCATAATGCTCATACCTTTTTCTAAATGTTGTCTTGTGGATATCCTCATCCTTGATTCTAACTTGGTGATATTTTGACCTTAAATCAATATTTGAGAAAATTGTTGCTCCTTTGAGTTGATAAAAAATATCATCTATCCTAGTTAAAGGATACTTTTTCTTGATGGTCAT
>SNQJ01S0169200.1:9486-20717 GCA_010110895.2 Picea sitchensis | reverse complement strand
TGTTCTAGTCAGCATGGAGCAACAACCAACCAAAGTCAAAGGGATGAGTCATCAACCACTTCCACAAATTCAACATCAAAGATCTAAGCAAATATGCAAATTCCTACATTTTTGTATTTTGAGATTTAGTTAGTTAGATATTCCTCCATAATATCCTGATCATTTATGACATGATCTGTTGTAAATAGTTGTATAAATACTTCTCTCTTTGAAGTATTATGGGTTTATTTTTGCACCCAAGAGCTATTGTGTAAATTTTTAAATGATCGACCAATAATAAAAGAGGCTTATTCACAAGATTCTTGTGTCAGATTGTTGGTGATGTGCTTTCTCTCTTTGTCAAATGTTTATCTATTCTCTGTAATCATTGCATGTGTTTCTAATTCTAATCATTAAAAGACAGTTAAAATAACATAATTTATTTCATAATACTCTGTCTCTGGTTTTTTAATGATCTTCATGTTCTTCATCTGAAACTGAGTAAAATAATTCTTATCTGTTCTTCTACTTAGTGTATTTTTCCTTCTTTTCCTCTTATTCATTTCATTTGATTCAAATAGATCCAACAGTTTTACTACCCTGCCCTGTGGAGAAAACCTTATAAAAAGCTGAAACATATCCTTATCTTTAAGTGCAGACTCCATATCCCAATGGAAAATTAAGCATACTTTCAGCCATATATTTCAAACAAACAAACAAATCTCAAACTATCATAACTAACTTAACATTTTAAAACTCAAACAAATCTAAATCCTATAGAGAGATCCCTCTCTGAAGCTGGCAGGGAGAGATTCTAGCTTCCAAAGTGGTTTGGTAGTTACCTCTGTCTTTTCTTCTACAACCTCTATAAATTACAGAGTGATAACACCACCAACTCACATGTTTCCTCCACATGCTATTTCATGGAAGAATCAGTGTATTGTACCATTCACACAATATCTTCTTGATCATGGTGGGACATTTCGGGTGTTCAGTTGCAGGTTGGATTAGATTCATTTAATGGAGTTTGTGTGAGTGGATGTGGATGAGACATATGTAGTTAATGGAGGTATGATCATTCTGTAAGTTTTAAACCTATGAAGTAAAGCAATGCATATAGATTCTTAAGAAAAACATAATTTAATCAATGGCTCATTCACATAGTACACAAAGATTTATACCGGAAACCCTCAACTGGGAAAACCTTTCTTATATTCATTATATCGAATTTCACCATTCACTATACAATATATATACAATGTTTTTAGGTATTTCGTAGATACCAAAACCCTAATCCCTTAATCCGAGATTATTTTACAAAACAACTAAAAATAGCAAAATCCGCTAAAATTAGCAAAAACTGCCCCAATTTTTTTTTCGAGGTGATGCCCCAAACCCCGTCGGCCCCGGGCTATAGCTCGTTGCCAAACGCTATGCGTAACCAGGGGGGGACATACCTACCCCCCCTAGGATCCCCCTAGGAAAGCGCCCGGTGCACACGACACAAACTAAGCACTAGTACGAGGGATCGTCAGATGCAGTTGTCATATCTGATGCGTCCACACACACACATGCAAAGAATATAACACATACCCAACACATTCTAGTACACCCACTAGTTTCCCTCATGTTAGTTCATTGTAGCCCGTTTGGGCATGAGATCAATTTTAAAACACTCCAACATCGACACTTCTTCGTGGATATTGGATTTTGGCTCATTTATAGTGAATAACACATGGCATACACATGCTTGACAGGTAATCAATATCGGTCAAGTAATTTTGTGCAACAAGTAGAGGAGGAATACTAGAATTGAGGGCCTTGTTTGTGAAATTGGGGGCTATGTCAGTGGAATTTTATTTAGGTCTTTGGATGTGAAGGAAATTGCAAATGTCTCCAACATCAACACTTCATCATGGGTATGGGATTATTGTTCAGTGATAGAGGAGAGAACATTGCAATCACAGGCTAGAAGGGGAAGCTATCCTAGTGGAGTGATTCTGCGCAACAAGAAGAGGAGGAAGCAGAGGATGAAGATTGGAATTGGAGGCATGGTCTGTGGAATTGATGGATTTCTAGTGGTGTGTATCAGAGTTGGGTCATTCCCTCTCATGGTTCTGGGCCTTACTTAACTTGTAACATTCAAAATCTTGTGGTTAAGACTAATTGGAATTGGTTGTTAGTAGACATAATGGCTAGTGAAAAGGGTGAGGAAGTGGCACCTTCCCAGGGTCATACTGACAACTTGGAAGATTCATGGAGTTCTCTCCAACAACTGTAGATCATGGTGTAGGGTATGTCCTCCCAGGTGACATTTATATTGGAATTTTTGATCCAACAAGGAATCGCTATGAGGTAGCAACATGATGAAATTGACGCTCTTTTCTCCCAATTGGAAGACCTTCAAGCCCAATTCACATCATCACCTCAGGCCCTGGTGTCAAATTTGACTGCAAATGGATCATCCCCATCGGTGGAAAACCCCATTCGGGATCTTAATCTCCTAGTTAGAGAAATGGGAAAGGACAATATGGACCCTCCTGACCTTCCAAAGGCTATTACCTGATGTTCTTTTTAGTTATCTATATACTTGGCACTTTTTTTCGAGTTTATACAACAAAGTTTTGTAATGAATATTCTTCCTAGGACTTACCTAGGGAAGACAAGTATCTTGCTTGAGTTCCATATTTTTTCCTTGTCTCTGGGATTTTCTGTAAGACTTTGCAATTTTTTGTAAGATTTTGAGAGCTTTGGCTGAACTCTTTTTGATAATATAAAATCTTCGAGTTATTGTTAAAAAAATGTATGTATTGATTTTTTTATTGTATAAAAAATGTATCAATACATGAATAAATAAATGACACATAATACATGAATAAATCAATTACACATGTCATATATGTATTGACAACTCTCAATATAATAAATAATTTAATTACAGTTCATATTAAAAACTTTATTTGATCAATATATTCCATACAAATATCAAATCATTGTTACATGCAAATGAGGAAAGCGCCAATTAAAAACCCTTTCTTATCTAGACTACAAGTTATACAATTATCTAGATTACAAGCTCCCAAATTTGAAAATAATAACTACATTTATTTATACAACTTTCAATATCCAATATCCAGGAAGCAATGGAAATTTGGAGTGTAGTTTTTAAATTTGTAACAATTTTTTTTCAGGTTGTTAGGAATCCACTACCTGAATTTATTTAATTATAAGAATTCTACTCTAACTTCTTTTAATTCCCTGTTCTGGAATAGTTTATCGTTTGTTGCATCTTTTTGCACTAAGTAATGCGAGGAAGGTCCCATAATAGAAGGGAAATGATCTTTTCACCTTTCTAAAACTAGAATGCCTTTTGTTTGGCCGAAAGAAAGAGTTTCATGTTGATGTGTAACAAAAGATTTCTTCCGATTATCCTGCATATTTCTAATGGCCAACTTCTTGGAATGGACTCATTGTTGTGAAACATACAATTTTAATCACTGCAAGTTGAATTGGCAACAAGTGATGTTCCATTAACAAGTTGTGTTTATCAACAATCATGAAGTCAACTCAATGAATTACATAAACAGATATTGTGGTTTGCATTTTTTTGGAGAGTTCCTTTATATAAAGTCAACTCAATGAATTACATAAAGAGATATTGTGGTTTGCATTTTTTTGGAGAGTTCTTTTATATATATATATAGCGGAATCTTGGCAATTGGGTGGGTTTGTACTCGAGTGAAACGAGGTGTAGTTTTCCAACATCTACCACTATAACTTCCAGATATATCCCTATGATCCCACGCGACTAACGAGAATTACTTTAACTTTTACTCAGCTATGGAGAATTATTTATTTACATATTCAAGGAGAGTCATGATAAATATATTATTATTAGTCCCTATTGTAGGCATATAGGGACTATAGAGATCGATAAGTCGTTGACCACATATTAGTTTGTCCTTTGACCAGAAATATTTGCATAATACCTATTGTTGGAGCTAGGGAATTAAAAGCATATATTTTTATATAATAAAAAGTACCATATATGAACTGATCTGATTGGATAAGAGATTGGAGGTGTTATTGCCGGCTTCGCTATTCCCAATGTTTTATATGACAACATATCCAAACTTTTTCTCGTATACAGTCTTTTTGAATCATATATTTTTCCTCTATATTGGTTGTAGCTGGATTAATACTAGCATTAGTTCGAATGTTTGTATTAGCATTTTCTGCTAGGTGAATATATTCCAAAGTTTTGATATGTACTAAGCATATTGAAATGTTTTGATACCCAAGCTTTATAGTGATTGAGAATTCCAAAGTTTATAACGTCCTTGCCAGATGTATTTTTGTTGAAATGTATTGACACTTTTTTCGAGATGCCTCAATAGGCCTGACAAATTAAATGTTTACATGACGTGACGTCCTCTAACAGGCCCGACAACTTAAATGTTTGCATACCGCGAGGTCTTTAGATAGCCTGACAACCTTAAATTTTTATGTAAATACGCTTCTCGGAGTACATTTTTCCTTGAGATTTTCTATACAGTTACAGTGAATTTGCACAGTGTTGTTTGTCCACTGCCAGATCAACAACCATTCTATGTTTCATCCTTCTTCTATCTTTGCAATGCAATTTTTTTATTGTTGAAGCTACATACATTGTTTACTGGTTCGGTGAGTGCTTCTTCTTCGTTGGTTTCTCGGTTGTTTCTTATTGTTGTTTCGTTCGCGAGTCGACCTGCGCTTTTACATTTCAACGTTTCAGAGTAAGTTTCGATGCCATAGTTTCATTTTCTATTCCTTGTTTGTTGTTCAATGTTTGCAGTCTGCAAGTAAGAATGTTTGCTTATTTGTAGTGGCATGGTCCTCATATGTTTCTGGTTCCTTCTGTACTTGGGATACAGTTTCGTAATCGTTGGAGGTACATATGTTGTTTGTTGGCTCGGTGGTTCTTGCTGGTTCGTTGGTTCGTGGGTTGTTGGTTCTTTTTGTTTGGCTCAGGTTTACGCTTTGGTGCCTTGGGGGTGTAGTTCGACATGTTCGTGATTTCTCGCTGTCTAGTGCTTACTGTTTTATTTTGTTTGATTTGGCCTTGTAGGGTTGGGGTCCAGCGGCAGTGGTTGGAGCTTTTCTTTTTTTTTGGATTATTATTGTTTTTTGGGGCGCTTTACGGTGTTCGAACCCTGCACCTAGGAGTCGACATGCAATTTTCTTGTTTTCCCTATCTGTCGAGTTCAATATCTATTATTCTATGAGATTTTGTTGGTGCTTCAGTGCTGCCATGAAAGAAAATATTTGCATGCAAAATTGTTGGAGGATTACATGTGAAATTGCAATATTCGTTGTTTTCTTGTTAGAATAAATCATATGCAGGCTACATTTATAGACCATGTATGGTCAGATGTGCCGATATGAAATTACATGTTCTTTCTCCTCTACACACACTGGTGTGCGAACGATACAATTTGTGTTCTGCTTTAGGTATGATATGTACAACAACGATTCTGCAATATTATATTTGGATGTCTGGAAGCATGTTTGGGTAGTTTTCCATGGAAAACCAAAAACTTGTATCATGGGTACAACAATCTATGTAGATGATAAAGAACATACATTTCCATCGGTGGAAGTGTATCTGAATATTTTATTGCGGAAAACCAGAAATCGTTTATCTACGACCATGCAATTGCGTGATATTTTGTGGCTTGTAATATCTTTTGGGCAGGGAAAAAAAATTACACGTTTACAACCATGGATGGAGAAGCACAAAGGTTCATGTTTCTGCCTATCTTCTAGACTGTTCGTTGAATCTATTTTATTCTATGTACATATTTACCATCTTCTATTTATGTTCATTGTATTTTGTGTGTTCCCACATTCAAACAAACAGAATAGCTGGAGAAAACGAGGGAGTCTTGACTGCATCGATTGAAGAGGATATATAAAGGTGCATGCTTGTACTGTTATTTCATATTGTGTTGTTTTGCATTTCATTTATGGTCTGTATATGCGTTCACCTAGTTTATTATATGTACATGTTGTGTTCCTTCCTACATGGTAAGTTATCTTTATTACATGCCTTCCTGCATACTAACCTGCTTCATGTCCATTGTATTTTCGCTACATTGGTACATTTAAACAAACATAATAGATGGAAATGGCGATGGGCTCTTTGGCGGGTAAATAGACCAGTTTCTCTTTCTTTTAGATGTCTTCCTTTATACTAACTTGCCTTCATGTCCATTGCATATTTGGCGTTGTTGCCTTGGAAATAACATGTTGCTTGGACATGGAGATGAATTGTTCTGTGCAACGGCATAGCGTTCTGTGGTACAATCTTCTAAAAGGTATACCAAGTGTGCTGGTAAATTAAATATACAAACCGGGTGGGGGCATATAATATTAGACTTGAAAATGATGGCTTGGTAGCAATTGGCCTTTCTACCCTCCCTATTTCTACTTTTTTCATTTTCGATAATCCCTTTTGTTTTCTAATTCATCTTCTTAGTGTGCTTTCCGAAAATGCCTTGGTGCGCCTGTTGGAAGACTAACGGTTTCACATCTGTGGTCGCGCTTCTACCTGATTCCATAGTTACCTACTTTCTTGATTGCAGGTGCCGGGTTGGCAGGTTGAATATTTCTCTCCTGGCTTCCGGGGGTCCGCGATATACATATTAGCTATGGTGCCCCACCCTGTTTACTGTCAAACATTTGTCCAGTTAAAAAAATTAGATGCATACAATTTTACGGTTATTTGGTCCTTACGATGGATAATATACAATGCATATGTTTCTTTAGTCCTAATGTTAATATGCACATGCTTGCATCACAAAAAGTTGGACTAGTGACATGGGCATGAGCAGCCAGTCATCCCAGACATCAGCATACCGACAAGGCCAAAGGTAAAGATGCATATGCTCTGCTCTTACTATGTTTACTAAACAAATATACTCGGGTATATATTCATCTATGCAATGGTGGATATGATGATGTCATCTGCAATACATGGTTTGCAGCTCACAAGAAGTATCAACAAGTACAAGCGAGACACCGAATGTGTTGCATGTTCCGCAGACTAAGAGGTGTGGTTGCAAAACTCGGGCTCCATAGTTCATCAAAGCTATGTGTGTACTTTTAGATTTATGCCATTGAAAGAAGAATACATAAAAAAAAAAAAAAAATCACATTACCATTCACTTTAGTTTTTCCTGTTCAAAAATTGTCACCAGGTCTAGAGTTGTAACATCCAAAGTACTATCAATAGAGGGCTTGAACAACCGCCGAACTGGACAAGTGTTCGTCGGGGACATAATGGTAGTCTATAACACCTACTTGGACCAGGCAAACAAAAGTAGATACATTATGTGTGTTGACATGACAGACAAGGAGGCCATGATGACAGTGACACTGACTGTTCCCCCACAACTTGTCCAGAAACATGCATAAAATATATTGTCGGGTAATGGGATATCCATTACAAATTTTAATATATTGCCAAAAACAGTATATGACTGTGGTGATTGTGGTCGAAAAATTTCGTTGAACGAAACAAGCATTGTGGAAAAAATTTCCGCTATTTGTTCAGAATATCGTTTCGTCCTGGACTCGACTATCAACTAGCTTGCACAGAGCACTGATATTTACCCAATCAAAACGATTGGCGCAACTGTGACATTGGTGAGAAAACTTGGCTCACAACACATTCTCCATACAAAGGATGGAGAGTCGGACAACGACAAGGCAATGGTACCAATTTTCATATTCAGTTTTGTCCTTTACTTTCGCATGTGCATGTATCTCGGGTAAGTTACACAAATATTGCACTGTTCCATGTTGCAGCTACAATTGTTCGATACGTGTTCAAATTTGTTTTCGTCAATCGAACAACAATTGCATAAAGGGAATATTCCACTTATGTTGTTCAAAAATATAATAAAGAAAAGGGATGTTAGAGAAAGGATCTTTCGGACAACCCGTGCAACATTTGTAACAGAGTTGCGAGAAAATATAGTAGAGGATCTGAAGAAACTAGCTAGCTCTACAACTGTTGTACGTTTACATCCACAAAATCATCCTCACTTTGCTTATACAAATAGCCTTCAACGAATTTCTGCAGCCTGTTTACCCCCTTTTTTTTTTTAAGGGGAGGGGGGGGTGTAGTTGTGTATTATATTGTTCAATGTATTAATTCCTATGCTCGTGTTCCCAGGTTGAAGGTGTTTTAGTTGCAGCCAATGTGCACTCGACCCCCTTTGAACCTGTATGTGCAAAATGAAACTTTTCTCCTTCTACCTCCGCTTTGATAAGTGATGATACTATTGATTGTCTGCGATGCGATGAAAAATTTCCATATATATATGGACATTGCGTCAATAGTGTCATCCAAACCGTGGGCAACACAACTGTGCATTTTACGATTAGGCAGCCTCTATTACAAAATGTGCTTCCTAAGTTGGCAGACTTGTCGTATGAAACATATCTACAGAAAAAGGCAAGAAGTGTCTAAACGATGCGGGAGCTTCATATACACAACAAATTCACCTTAAATGAGGACAATGCAATTTTGCATATCGACTGAAGAAGGGAAAAAAAAATATCAAACTTTGGCAGGAAACGAAAATACCTCATGTGTCTTTGCAATATTTATTGAACATCCAGATGAATGTTCGTCGGACTTGGCTAGTTGGGATTCCACGCGCATAATATTGTTGGGTCCAAAAAATGGTAAGCATGGAAGAAAACCCCATATATCCCATGTCCGCGGTTATTTTCTACTGGGAACATATACGAGATGCAAGAGAAAATGAATGTGATGACGTCTTTTCTTTGTATATCAAATTGTTTGGTGCAAAGGTCGATGGGTCCTGCTCTATGGAACCTTTTGGGAACTTGCTTGCGGCCTGTTTAAAGTTTGGTTGGTTCTTGGTTGTGTGCTTCGTCTCTCAATTTGTATACTGTGGAACTCCATCTGTTGTTTGGAGGACACAACACAATATAATTGAATTTTTTAGCCAGCTGGCTCACAGATCCACCTATAAATTTCTATGGCTCTATAATGCAAATGTAGTATGTGGCTTCTTTTAGCATATTACGTTGATCGATGAACTTAGTAAAATTATTGTCCTGGAATTATTTGAAATCAACGAATATATATTGTGCGAAGTGCAATTGTGCTATCATATCAAGAAGAGGCCCTTCAAATTCAAATTGGTCATTGTTTTGGCATTTTTGCTTAATCGATGAACTCGGTAAAATTAATGTCCTGGAATAATTTGAAATGAACGAATATATACTGTGAGGAGTGCAATTGTGCTATCATATGAAGAAGAGGCCCTTAAAATTCAAATTGGTCCTTGTTATGCTTGCAGGGATAGAATTTTAAAAAAACTTTCTTTTCTTTCCTTCATTTTTAAAAAAATAAGCGATTTAACATCCTTTAATAATTTAATGTAATTAAATTGTACAATATCAATATTTAATATTAATAATTTAGTATTTGAAAATAATGTCTTTAGATAAAGTTAGATAGGATGACCATCCGTAAACAATTGCAATCTTGAATCCACTAGTCGTGGGGTCCTGTCAATTTGTATGTCCCGAAACTCCGAGTGTTGTTTGGAGGACACAGGACAACAGAAGTGCAATGTTGAGAAAACCAAACCGCAAGTCCGCCTGTCAATTTGTATATCGCGGAAGTCTAGGTGCTATTTGTAGGACACAGAACAATAGAAGCTCAATTTTGAGCCCGCCAGGCCGAGAACCCGCGATCCAAAAAGTGCCTAAGTATGGAATGAGGGATCCACATATGCTGTATAAAATCTCATGTCCATAATTTATAAAAGTACATGTTTACTATGTATTTCTCATTTGTCAGAAAACTTTTAGATCACTCGCCCGACCAAATTGTACAAACTTTCTTGTCTAATTAAATTCTGCAATATCAATATTTAATATTAATAATTTAGTATTGAAAATAATGTTTAGATATGTTGGATAGTTGATAGGGATTACCATCTGTAAACAATGGAAAACTTGAACCCACCAGTCCTAGATTCCATTTGTCAATTTGTATATTGCGGAACTCCAAGTGCTATTTGGAGGACACGGAACAATGGAAGTACAATGTTCAGGCAACCAACTTGCAGGTCCTCTTGTCAATTTGTATATCGTGGAATTGTGGGTGCTTTTTGTAGGCCACGAAACAATAGAGGCCCAATTTCCAGGCCGCTGGCCCGAGAACCCACGGGCCAAAAAGTGGCTAAGTATGGAATGGAAAATCCGTACATGCTCTATAAAAATTTCATGTCCATAGTTTATAAGAGTACATACTTAGTATGTATTACTCGTTTTTCGGAAAACTTCTAGGTGTTGAAGTTGGTGGATTCACGACTTCAAATTTCACTTACTTTTATATCACTAGCTTGATCGACCACTTCTTCGTTTGATATTTTAATAAATGAATGTAAGTTGGCCCAAGTCCAATTGTGCTATGACATGAACACGAGGACCTTAAAATTCAAATCACTGGCAAGTCCGCTTGTGAATTTATGTATCGCGGAAATGTGGATGCTATTTGTAGGGCATGGAACAACAGAGGCCCAATTTTGAACCTGCCATCCCGAGAATCCGCCATCCAAATAGTGGCTAAGTATGGAATTAGGGATCCGTGCATTCTCTATAAAATCTCATGTCCATAGTTTTTAGAAGTACATCTTTACTATGTATTACTCATTTCCTTCGAATGTTGTTTAGAAGACACAGAACAATAGAACTGCAATGTTGAAGGACCCAGTTCACAACTTCGGCTATCAATTTGTATATTGCGGGACTCTGGATTGTATTTGTATGATACAGAGAAATAGACGCCCAGCTTTGAGCCCAACAGACCAAGAACCCTCAATTTGTATATCGCGGAACTCTGGGTGCTATTTGCAAGGCACAAAACAACAAAGGTCCAATTTTGAGCCCGCCAGCTCGAGAACTCGCGATCCAGCTCGAGAACCCACGATCCAAAAAGTGACCAAGTATGGAATGAGGGATGCGTACATCGACCTATTGCCTGTTTCAGATTATACAAAATTTTTGAAACGCAAGTTTCCGAATACACATGTTTTTCTTTGAAATAAGATATTTCACATCCTTTTATAATTTTATGTAATTAAATTGTACAATATCAATATTTAATATTAATATTTTAGTTTTGAAAACAATTTTTTTTGGTAGTGCTACATAGTTCATAGGGA
>SNQJ01S0169197.1:2419-20844 GCA_010110895.2 Picea sitchensis | reverse complement strand
GTTTGTGTCAAAGGGCCATGGAAGAAGAAATGGCATCTTTGGATAAGAATGAGGCTTGGGATCTAGTGGAGCTACGAACTGGAAGAAAGCCCATTGGCAACAAATGGTTTTTTAAAAAGAAGCTGAATGTAGAAGGAAAAGTGGAGAAATACAAAGCTCAGTTAGTAGCAAAGGGTTATTCCCAGGTTGAGGGAATTGATTTTGGTGATATTTTTTCTCCTATTGCCAAGTTAACCTCTATAAGATTTATGTTATCTGTTGCTACCATATTTGATTTTGAAGTAGAAAAGATGGTTCTGAAGACAACATTCCTGCATGGGGATCTGGAAGAAGAAATATTTATGAAGCAACCAGAAGGTTATGCTGTGAAAGGAAAGAAGGAGCTGGTATACAAGCTGAAAAATTCCCTGTATGGTTTAAAACAATCACCAAGGATGTGGTATCAAAAATTTGATACTTATATGCTGGCACTTGGCTTCACAAGAAGAAAAGAGGATCACTATGTGTACTCTAAATTAATTGGTGATCATTTGATTTATTTGGTCTTGTATGGGGATGACATGTTGCTGATAGGAAACAACAAGGAGATTATCTAGGATGTGAAAAATCAATTGTCCTCTAAATTTGACATGAAGGATCTTGGTGCTTCAAATTTCATTTTGGGCATGGAAATTAAAAGAGATCAAAAGAAGAGGAAACTCTGGTTAAATCAGAGAAAATATGTCGAGACAATATTACAGAGGTTTAATATGAAAGAATGTAAACCGGTCAAGGTTCCTATTCCTGTTGGTGTAAAGTTATCTACGGATCAGTGTCCCAAGACACATGAAGAAGAGGAGGATATGTCTCATGTTCCATATGCGAGTTCAGTTGGCAGTTTGATGTATTAAATGTTATGTACTAGACCGTACATTTCACATGCAGTGGGAGTTTTGAGCAGGTATATGTCAAAACCAGGGAAGGAGCATTGGACAACAGGAAAAAGGGTTTTCAGGTATTTGTGTGTCACTGCTAGCTATGGATTGTGCTACGAAGGAATATCAGGATTGGACAGAGTAGTCGATATACATGGATTTTTGGATGCAGTCTGGGCTGGAGATTTGTATCGTAGGAGATCTACAAGTAGGTATGTGTTTAACCTATTTGGAGGAGCAATATGTTCGATGAGAAAAAGATAGGTTGTAGTGGCACTTTCAACTACAGAATCTGAATACATGGCAGTCACTCATGCAAGTAAGGAAAAAGTATGGTTACAAATATTGTGTTCAGGTATTGGGTTGGTACAACAAGATGTAAGGATAGAGTGTGACAGTCAGAGTGCAATTTTTCTAGCGAAGAACCCTGCTTATCATTCAAAGACAAAGCAAATTGATGTTCAATATCACTTTGTGAGAGACATGATTGAAGAAAATAAAGTATCACTGATGAATGTGGACACTTTAAAGAGTGTTGTTGACTCGTTAACAAAATCTGTGAGCACTGAGAAGTTCTCTTGGTGTAGAGGATCTATGGGCATTGCTGCCCTAGTTTTTTGACTATGTAACCCTGTAACCCCCTGTATGCAAAGAAAAAAACAAGTGGGAGAATGTTGGGTATGTGTTATATTCTTTGCAAAGAAAAAAATTTCTGCCTCGGGAAATGTGACACCTACCTCGGGAAACTTGTCATGTATTTAGGTGGTTTTTTTAGCACATGGTTTTTGCCGATGGTTTTCTATTTCTGGTTAAGGAATTAGGGTTTTGGACTAATCCAGGTCATTGGGTTAGGGTTTTGGATGTTGTTGGCTCCTATATGTATATTGTATTGTAAACAATGTAACACAATGAATGAATATAATATATATTGGTTTTCCCGGTTTGGGTTTCCAGAGGAAAAATCTCTGTGTAATGTTTGTATTTTCCATTGTATCTTTTTTGTTCTTTTCTTAATATCTGTTTACAGTAGACATTATACAAGGTTAGAATTTATAGTACAGGTTGTCCCTTGTGACAAACTCTCCCAAGTTAAGGATACAACCCATAACCTTCCCTCCAACCTTTTGTTTGGCTCCCGAAGCCATTTATACAAAACAAAACTCGTCCTATTTGACTGCCTTAACCTTAATTGGTTTTAGTGCTACACTAGAAATAAAACACTCTCTAGCACCTGGATCTATCAAAATACTAAGGTTCTGGTCAACGACGATACCTGACGTCTCGAGTATAGTCGACTGGTGCTCTGCCAGACGGTTATTAACCATTGCATGAATCCAATGGGCCTTGCCCAAGTCTCTTATGGTAGTGGGTCCATCTGATCCAGATGCTCTGGCCCTCTCAACTGGGAATTCATGATGGTAATGTGGCTCTCCACATGTAAAGCACCCGGTATTCGGTCCAATACTCCTAGTACCTGAAGTTGAAGTTGACAGCTCACTGGCCTAGAACCCTGGTATGTTCTTCTGAACAGGCCTAAACTATTGCTGATGTAGTCACCGTTGTTGTCGGTGTTGTGGTCCTCTGTAGGGAGTCCACTGTTGAGGCATCAGTCATCATAGTGTAGTGTATGTGGACCCTCTCGGAGTGCCTCGATATCCCAGTGAATGCCTAGATGGTGTCTGGTGCTACTGTACACTAGAAGTTGTCTGCCTTGCTGGTCTCACCATAATTTTTCTCTGACCCCCGTTGATGATCTCCTCCTCTACTGTGAGGGCCTTCTAAAAAACATCATGCAAGTTTTGAGGCATTAAAATCCTTAGTTTTTCACAAATGTTTATATTAAGGCTGAACATGAAATTTTTGACCTTAAGCTTCTCGGTATTTAGGTGCGGAGCATAATGAAGCAACTCCATAAAATGGGTCTCGTACTCGGGCACCGTACGACCACCCCGTCGTAAGGTTCTCAACTCGTTGAGATTTTTCTCAATGAATTCCTCAGACAAACACCTCTATCGGAATCATTCCTCAAATAGTTCCCATGACACATCTTCAACGACCATGTTCAATTGTGGTAGGAGCGTCTTCCAGCATAGAAGAGAGATCCCCTTCAGTTGGAATACCGCCATGAAAACCTTCATGTTGGAGGTATAGTAGCGATGTGGAAATCACATCACCATATTATCCAACCATGCCTTAGTGGCTATGCCATTCAGGGCACCAAATAACTTGAAACATTTGACCTTATCGAGTTCACAGTGAATGCCACCAGTACCGGTTGGGGTGCGCAGTGGACCCTCAGGAGGTGTCGATGACCTGGCCTCATCTTTATCGAAATGATTCATTAGTGCCTATGACATCCTCTGAAACGACCTCATAAGCTCAACCACATCACCCACAGCTATATGTTCCTACCCGACAACCTGCTCATCTCCCTAGGAGTTAGACCCCGTCCTCTTCCCCCGCAGCGTCCTCTAACCATGATTACCTGGATGAATACAAACCAACTTAATTAGCAACATTTAATAATCAAGTATCTAATCAATAGAAGCTACAGTGATCCCGAGTTGCGGGTCAAACCATCTCTGATACCATATGTAATGAACCCTGTCATTAGGACAACCAACAACGCATATCAAGTAACAATTTTTTATTTTTTATTTTTTATAATTGCTAGGACAATAACATTAACATTAAAGTCTTAGCAACATGACTCCACAATATTAAGAAGGTATTTCACACTACCATAAACATGAAAGCAAAGCAGCTTAGAATTAGGCGAAACAACACACAGGTGAACGCTCACAATCTATTTATTCAATGAAGACTGATTACATTGTTATATAGGAAACGACTCTACTTAGTCGGTTACAACAAACCACTGACAACTAGACTCTACATTAAGTGAAGTAGAGTTCAACTACACTACCGAATCTTGACTAATAGAGTTCTTCTACGTAACTATCTCTTGCAATTGACTCTTACTCCATTATTTCCAAGTCTCCCCCTTAATGGAGAATGAATTGACTTCTACACCTAACATCTCCCTAAACAACTCAAGATTAATCTTTCCAAGAGGCTTAGTGAAAATATCAACAACATTTTCACCAGTATTACAATACATAAGAGCTATTTCATTTGACTGCAACTTTTCTCTAACAAAATGAAATTGAGCATCGACATGCTTTGTCCTTGCATGAAAAATTGGATTCTTCGCAAGCTTGAATGAACTTTTATTATCACATTTGATCATTGTAGGTTCCTTTTGTTCTTTTCCAACATCTTTAAGAAGTCTTCTCAACCAAACAACTTCACAAAATTCTTGAACACAAGGCTTTATATTTTTCTTCAGTAGAAGACAAAGATACAATAGGATGTTTTTTACTACTCCATGAAACAACCTCGGATCCAATGCCAAACGCATATCTAGTGGTTGATCTTTGATCATCTAGATTGCCAGCCCAATCAAAATTTGAGTAAACTATCAACTCAACATCAGATGCATTAGTATATTTAATACCATAATCAAGTGTTCCTTTTAAATACCTGAGTATTGCCTTTGCTGCATTCCAGTGGATTTCTAGAGGTTTCTCCATAAACTGACTTAACACGCTCACAAAATATGCAATATCAGGTTTGTTTGTGGTGAGATAATTCAAACTACCCACCATCTATCTATACATAGTGCCATTCACCTCCTTAGAACCATCATCACAAGAAAGTTTTACTTTCTGTTGCATGGGAACAATAGAAGACTTACACTGATCCATTTTAAATCTCTTAAGTACTTCTCTGACATACTTACTCTGACAAAAAAAAGTTTGGCCTGCATTTCTCCAAACTTCAGGACCTAGGTAGTAATGTAACTCACCAAGATCTTTCATAAAAAATTTGTGACAACTTCTCCTTGATTTCATCAATTAATTTCTCTCCATTTCCTATAATTATCAAATCATCAACATATAAGGAAATCAATACTATATACCCCTATTCATCAAATTTTGTATACAGATTTGGATCAATATTTCTCCTCATAAAATCCTATTGAAGAAAGAAAGAGTCTATCTTCTCATACCATGACCTAGGTGCCTGTTTTAGTCCATACAATTTTTTTCTTAACTTACATACTAAGTATTATTTCCCTTGTTCCACAAACCCTTTAGTTTGAGTAAGGTAAACCTCCTCCTTTAACTCACCATTCAAAAATGTAGATTTAACATCTAATTGGTGTATCTTCCAATGATACTTTGTAGTTAAAGCAATTAACAATCTGATAGTATTCAATTTAGCTACTGGTGCAAATGTTTCAGCATAATCAATACCTTCTGTTTGTGAATACCCCTTTGCCACCAGTCTATAATTATATTTATCTATACTGCAATATGATTTAAAATTGGGTTTGTATATACATTTGCATCCAATGGGCTTTTTATGTTTAGGCAATTCAGTTAATTACCAAGTATTGTTTTTCATTATAGATTCATATTTCCACTCCATTTCATTTCCCCATTCATCATGTTCATTTACTTCATCAAAACTCATAGGTTCTATGAAACTTGAAATGATACTCATTAGGGCATAGTCTTTATACCTCTGAGGGAGCTAAAATTGTTCTGAGGATATTCTCAACTGATTATCTTCCTCCCCACTTTGTGAAGATTTGTCTTCGCCTATACGTGAACTGTGTCTGCTTGAAGTGTCCATCTCACTGAGTCCTTATTGTTGTTTTTGTTGTTGTCATTGTGGTTGTAGCTATTTCTATGGTGGTTGTTGTTGTTGTTTCTCTTCTTTAACTCCTTCATCAAGAAGTCTATGCCATTCCTCATTACTGTTGTCATCATGATTTCCTGCTTCCTGCTCATGGAAAAGTACATCTCTACTCGCAAATACTTTGTGAGTAGAAGGATCAAACATTTTGTATGCTTTGAATTTAGAACAATACCCAATGAAAATACATTTAATGGATTTAGCATCCAATTTCTTCCTATTCTCCTTTGGAATATGAGAAAAATCGTTACACCCAAATACTTTTAAATTATGAACTGCAGGTTTGAAACCATACAAGGCTTCGAAATGAGTAACATTATCAAGACACCCTGTTGGACTTCTATTCTTTAAATAAGCTGCAGTGTTTATGGCTTTAGCCCAAAATGCATCTGAGAGATTCTTACCTTTCATCATACTATGTGCACACTCTACTAAAGTTCTGTTTTTCCTTTCAGTGACTATGTTTTGCTATGGAGTGTGAGGTACTGTAAAATGTTGTACTATTCGATGATCTTTGCAATATTTGTTGGAGTCCCCTGAATTATACTCTCCCCCTTGATATGAATGAAGGATTTTGAGGGATTTTTCTGTCTGTTTTTCCACCATGGTTCTGAATTCCTTAAAGTACTCGAAAACATCACTTTTTCTTCTAAGAAAGTAAACTCATGTGTATCTCGTACAATCATAAATAAATAACAGAATGTAAAATGCACCTCCTAAATACCTATTTTGCATAGGCCCATAAACATCAGTATGCACAAGATCTAACACATGTCTCTTTTTCCTATCAGGATTAGAGGGGAATTCATCTCTTTGCATCTTTCCTAATGCACATCCATCACAAGCAACATTCTCATTCTTTAACATGGGAAGTCCTTTAACCATATTCTCTTTGTGTAATAACAATTAATCAGGATGATTGATGTGGCCATACCTTTGATGACAAAGAATTGCAGTTGGCATAGTTGCAGAAGTCAATGCATGATTTTCTTTGTTGGTAACATCATGTTTGTATAGGCCTCCTGCTCTGACTCTCGTTGCAATATTTTTGAATTGGTCCAAAAGATCCTTCACTATGCTATAATTCTTGAAGAACTCAACCTTCAAGTTCTGATCTATAATGGTGGGCACAGATATTAATTTCTTCTTTATCCCTCGTACATACAAAACATTCTGAATGTAACGAATAGTATCATTCGACAATGTCACAAGAATTTCTCTATATCCCTTGATCTGATGAGCGCGGTCATCTCCAAGATATATGTTGGCACCATTATGTGTTTCTTTAAAATTAACATACCAGTTCTTATTACAATTCATATGTACTGATGCTCTGGAATCCACAAACTAGGCATCAATATCATCTGTTTCAGCAGATAAAACAATGATAGACACAAACAACCTAAGATCCCGTGAATCAAAATTTGGGGTTCATCAATATCATCACTAGCAATAAAACAACCTGAGATCATGATTTGAATATTTTTCTACATAATGAATTGAATGTGATCTAGGTTTATTAGTAGCCTCATCACTCTTATTCTTATGATAGTATTTAACAATATGTCCAGGTCGACCACAATAAAAACAACTCTTTGACTCAATCCTGTTAGATTGCATACCTTGATTCGACCTTGGAGATTGTCTTCTCTACGATGAACTGCCTCTCTACCATGAACTACCTCCTCTACCTCTTTCTCCTGATCTCCCTCTCGAAGATCTCTTATTTTACCACAGTTCCAATTCTGTATTCTGAGGCTTCATATTCCTGCGCCTCTCTTCCTCTTGTAGCAAAATACTTGTTAGTTCTTTAAACGTAGGAGGTTTCTCCCTTGTAGCAAGATCTGTTATGAACATCTGATAATATTCTATTATACCATTTAAGGTAATAGTGACCAGATCAATCTTGGAAACAGTTTCCCCTATATTTACTAGCTTGTCTTTCAACTCTTTAATATGACCCAAAAATGAACTAACATATTCATTTCCATCCATCTTAATGACTAGCAATTTAGTTTTCAGGAACAAAATGCAATTTGTGTTGCTAGCTTCATACAATGCTTTAAGTGTTGTCCATGTTTCAGTAGAAGTTGTAGCTTCTCTAATATGTGGAATTATGTTATCTTTAACAGACATGCGCAACAATACCTTTGCCTTGTTTTTTCACTTCTCCCAATCTTGGATCTGTGTTGTTGTCGCACCTACAACCGCATTAGGTTTCACTTCAGTTCCCTTCGCAATGTTCCAAACACCATAGCCCTCCATCAACGTCTAGATCTTTAATTCCTAGTTAATGAAATTCAAGTCATCTAACTTGTTGGCTTCATTGAGGTAGGTCTCCGCCAGAGGATTCACCATCGCTCCAAGATATTCTCTACAAGTGAACCACCAAGAATATGCAACTTTCCATTGTTGTGCCTTCGGATACCACCGATCCATCTCTACCTTGGCTCTCAGTTTTCTTAAAATAAGTATAATAAAACTTTAAAATGAAACCTTAACACCACTACATGTGACGCAACCCCTCCTCAACCCGCGGGTCAGAAGGTCATGTACACAGGATCTTTCCCCTTACACTGGCCTGAAGAACTCTAAAATGGCTCTTCTATTTTCCTTTTGGAAAATCCGCACCCACAACAAATCCTCGTGGGATTCTCCCTTTGCACATCCGAAGATCGAAATTCGCGATTTTGCAAATCCTGCAGTCGAGTGTCTTGTCACTCAGACCCCCGAATCCCGTAACTCCGAAACGCTGATATCACTCCGACTTGTCAGCTTTCACGAGTTTGCAAGTTGCGATGACATACAACTCTACCCACAAACCCTGAAATCCTGATATTCTATTCTCCGAGATCCCAAGATATCAGACTCCGACACGTTTCTCGGCACTGGCCCCACAACTAGATTTCTCGCGTTTCGGGACTTCAACTCAATTGACTTCTACGTCGACAGAGTGCCACCTGTCCACCTTTCTAACTTCTATGGTCCCACACAATCCTATCGATCCTTCACGGCTTAACACTTCACAATTTTGTGAACTTTGATACCAAGTTTTCGACCCTTCTACTCACAAAATTCCGATAGGCGACTTCACGAGTGATCCAACGGCCCCTGGCTGACTTGGATCGATGGCTCTGTCCCACTTGAGCTGCACCTTTGAAATAATCCCCGTAACTCCCCTGCTATTCTGCAAGATATGAAGACTCACGTGACTTCGCGAATTCTCCACAGAGAATTCCGACTGTTCAATGTCTCCTTGACTATTCCTGCAAAATGAGCTAAGTATTCCTCCACGAAACTTGTCCACTTGTGGCACGAACTTACGACAACTTCTCAATTCTTCCAGGCACAAACTTCCTTGTGCTGCCCTTCAACAGTTTCGAAGGCCTTATCCTTCCTTCGAACCCTTTGACGGATCAAATCCTTCTCAACTTTCCCACGACTTCGAGTCTTTCAGAAAACTCTGGCTCGCACTCCTTGCGGCAGACTTTCAAACACCTCCAAGTGCTGGAGTCTTTTCGATTCTGCGCACACCTGCAACAATAGTCTCTCAATACTTCGCTCAGGTACGCAACCCTGAGACTTTACTTGGCCTGCACACTCCTTGCACGGATCTTGTGCCCAACTGCACTTCTGAGGAAATGAGAACAAAATCTATCTAATCTAAGCTTTCAGAGACAAACCTCTGAACCCTTTGTCAATGCACTCCTTGCAGAAAATTCAACTGCACTCCTTACAGGGACTCTTGCTCAGATAGAGAAACAATTGAAACTCATTTTCCTTACTCTCTCTCTCTCTCAGATTTCATACATTCAACAATAAATCATTCATACATAGCATAAAATCAATTGCATGATAGAAAGAGTAAAACATTCATGAGCATAACATTCAAAGATGCATACACAGAGAATATTTGAACACCATGAGTCTGAATCAAAACCTTTCTGTATTAATTCAGAACCTCTGTACATGGGATTCTCACTACAACTCTCTGCTTCTTCTCTATGATCTCAATTGGCATAATCTTCATGCATATTCATGTTTATGTTACAATACACAATGAGGGTGTATATATCTTGTTTCCCTCTTGCGCTCTAAAACTGTCTAATCTAACATTCAATTCTATCTACTTTCATTAACTACTATAAATGCCTTCTACCTACTAAGGACGAGAGAGGATTGATCAAGGTTCATTTACATTATACAAGTGTGCCTCCACTTGGCAACTTCATTAATACTCCAAAACGTTTTCAAAATTTTTGCTGGGTGCTTTTCTAGTTGTCCGTTGTCTCCACGCTGACTCGCTTGAGATGCTCCTGCACCATACTCCCTTGATTGAAAATTTTCATGGGCTCCTGTCCATGAGCTCATGCACGGTATATCCATGCTTCTGGATCTTTGCTTCATTCTCCCAGCTGGCATATTCAACTAGATGGCGCTTCTACTTGACTAAATATTCAAAGTATTACTTTCGCCTGGTCTTCTTGATGACCCTTTTATCCAGTATGCGCTCCATCTGTGGATTTTATGCAACTAGAATTTGTTTTGTCCACTGGATCACTGGATGTTCATTTCCCGTCGCTATTTATTCATCTTTATATGGGTACAAGTCTAAGATATTGAATATCGAAGAAATTCCAATCCCATCGGGTAATTCAATCTCGTAAGCATTTGCCCCAAATTTCTTCAAGTCCTTGCATGGTTTGATTTTCTTCATCTTCAATTTATTATATGTCCCCTTCGGGAACCTTTCCTTTCTCAAATGTGCCAGAATCAAGTCACCAACCTCAAATTGAATTTGTCTCCTGTGTTGATCTGCTCTGTGCTTATATTCCTGGCTCGAACTTTGCAATCGCTCCTTCACCTTGCTGTGAAGTTCCCTCATCGCCTCTGCGAAATCTTCTACACTAGCACTCCTAGTCACAGTCTGTTCTGAATCTCTCAGTTCAGAAATTACTCTTGGCTGCATGCCATAGACAATCTAAAATGGACTATGCCCTGTGATTCTATTAACCGAGTCGTTATAAGAAAATTCCACCTGTGGTAATATGTTGTCCCGCTGGCTGTGGTGTTCTGTCACCAAGCTTCTCAGCAAGTCTCCCAGACTTATGTTTACCACTTCCGTCTGTCCATCCATCTAAGGATGAAAATATGAACTAAATGACAATTTAGTTCCCATCTTTTTCCATAACGTCCTCCAAAAGTGTCCTATGAACTTAGTGTCTTGATCTGAAACTATGCTCCTTGGTAAGCCATGAAGTCGAATGACTTCTTTGAAAAAGAGATTCGCAATGTGAGTTGCGTCATTGGTTTTCTGACATGGAATGAAGTGTGCCATTTTGGAAAATCTATCCACCACCACAAAGATTGATTCAAATCCTCTTTGTTTTCTTGGCAACCCCAATATGAAATCCATGTTGATTGCATCCCATGGCTTCTCAGGTATGGGCAATGGTTGTTAAAATCTTGCATTATGTTTCCTTCCCTTCGAATGCTGGAAAATTCTGCATCTATCAATGAATCTCTTGATGTCTACTCGCAACCTCGGCCAAAAATATGACTCATTCAATTTTTTGAATGTCTTGTCGTGACCAAAGTGCCCTGCCAATCCTCCACTGTGTTTCTCCTTCAACAAATTCTCCTTCATGGAGAATTTCAGAATACAAAGATGATTACCTTTAAACAATAATCCTTCCTAGATCATGTATTCTGTCCATTGACTTCTATCTCTGAGAATTGGATTCTCAGCTGTTTCATATGCCTCTTTAAAATCTGGATCATTTCTGTACATGTCCCTGAGATCATCAAAACCCAATGTTTTGACTCTGAACTCCTGCAATAGCAAACACTTCCTGCTCAAAGCATAAGCCACTTTGTTAGTAGTACCAAAAATATGTTTAATCACAAAAGTGAAACTTTGCATGTATTCAAACCATTTAACATGTCTCTAGTTCAACTTCTCCTATTGAGTCACAAAATGCAGTGCATGATTGTCACTTATAATACAAACTCCTTCAAGATTAAGTAATGTCTCCATTTCTTCAATGTTTATACAATGGCATAAAAATCCTTATCATAAGTGGAGTATTTCACCTTTGCTTCATTCAGCGTCTCACTGAAGTAGGCTATTGGCATGTCTTCTTGACTCAAGACTGCCCCTATTGCAAACCCACTTTCATCGCATTTCACTTGAAATGTCTTTTGGAAATCCGACAACCCCAGAATTGGTTGTTCCATGATCTTCCTCTTCAACAGATTAAAACTCTTCTCAGCTTCTTCTGTCCAGTGAAAAGACTTATGTCTCTTCTTCATTGTGTCCATCATCAGTGCACTAATCCCACTAAAATTTCTGATGAACTTTTGATAGAATCTATCCAATCCGTGAAAACTTCTCACCTCAAATATATGCTCTACCACTGTTTTACTGAAAATCAGTATGTCATCCAAATATACAATGACAAATTTTCCAATGAACTCCCTCAGGATTTCGTTCATCAACCTCATGAAGGTACTCAGCGCGTTTGTTAAGCCAAATGGCATAACAAGCCATTCATACAACCCTTCATTGGTTTTGAATGTTGTCTTCCATTCGTCACCTTCTCTCATGCGGATTTGATGATAACCGCTTTTCAAATCAATCTTTGAAAATAATTTTTCTCCACTCAAGCAATCCATCAGATCATCCATCCTTGGCAATGGAAATCTATACCTGATGGTTATCTTGTTGATCACCCTCGAGTCATTACACATCCTCCAACCTCCATATTTCTTCGGACTAAGTACTGTTGGAACAACACACAGGCTCAAGCTTTCTCTGACCAAACCTTTGTCCAACAAATCCTGGACTTGTCTTTTGACCTCTTCATTCTCCTGCGGCGTTAATCTGTACGTGGATTTGTTTGGAAAAATGGCTCCTGGTATGAGATAAATATGATGGCTCACACTTCTGATCGGTAGCAACGAACAAGGTAGTTCGTCCACTACTATGTCAGCGAACTCTTCGAGTAGTTCCTGAATTTCTTCTGGTAAACCATCCACCCTTGTTCTGGTCAAAACAATCTTCGGTTTCCTGACCACAATGAATTTTGGTTCTTCTTTCTTCTTGACCTCGGTAATAATTTCCTTCCCACTCATGAGAAGTACAATGTTTCTTACTTCAGGTTTCACCTCCTTATCCTTGATTGGAAGCAACATGTGAGTTCTCCCATTCTTCTCTAGGGTGTATGCGTTCATTCTCCCATCATGAATCACATTTATGTCATATTTCCATGGTCTACCCAACAATAAATGACAAACATCCATGGGAATAACATCACAGAGTATCTTATCATTATATCCTCCTATCTTAAATTCAACTAAACATTGTTTAGTGACAGTTACCTGATGTCCTTTTTGTAGCCACGAAACTCTGTATGGGCTTGGATGTTCAATCATTTCCAGCTCCAGATTTTATACCATCTCTGTAGAAACGAGATTATTTGTGCTACCACTATCCACAATGACCTTGCATACCCTGTCCTTGGTTTTGCAAGAAGTCTGGAAAAGTCTATTTCTTTGGACTGAACTCTCCACCTCCTTCTCTAGTGTCAAAAGAGCTTTTCGCATCATCATCGACCTTTTGAATTCATCATCTTCTGCCTCAACATCCTGCCTCTGCGCCTTGGCGACGTGAGTCTCTCCTCCTTCTTTATTTTTATCTGGACACTCATAAGACTTGTGCCCATTCTTTCCACATGTGAAGCATGCTATTACTCCACCTCTTCCTCTTCCTCTACCTCTAGTACGAGGAAAAATATTATTATCAACATACTCTCCTCTCTGTTCGGTATGCTGCCCTCTCTGTTCAACATATTTCCCTCACTGTGAGGTTCCACCTCTCTTAGTTAGAGTGTAATTTTTATTTCTGTCCTCTTTGGGCTTCTGGCTTTTATCCTGGGCAACTGATTTTCCTCTGGGCTGACTTCTGCCTCGACCTCTTTGACCCTGCTTTCGGCTCAAATTCTCTTCATCTTTTAGAGCCATCTGATAAGAATCTTCCACCATTCGGATGGTTATCATGCTCATCTCATCCTGGATGTCGTATCTCAGGCCATTCATATATCTGGAAACCTTCTCATCATCGCTTTCTCGATGGCCTACCTTGATGTTCAGCCTGTAGAATTCTTCAGTGTATTCTTTCACTGTCATCAGCTTCTGTCTCAAGTTTTGCACCCTTCGAAACAGAGTGATCTGGTAATCTCTGGGGATGAATTTTTCCTTCATCTTCGCGATCATTCTATCCCATCTTTTGATCTCCTGCTTGCCTTTGCAGCGTCTGGCAGCTTGTAGTTCATCCCACCACAATGTTGCATGTCCTTTCAATCTTGTGATAGCATGCTTGACCTTCTTGTCCTCTTCGACATCTTCATAGTCAAAGTATGTGTCCAGAGCTCTAATCCAGTCTAGAAGTTCCTCTGCATCCAAGTTTTCCTCATAAATTGGAATGTCCATTTTAGCTCTTGCACCCATCCTTGCAATAGCTCTAATCAAACATTCATTTGTTGCATCTTCGGCTGCAACTTCCTCTTCATGTTCAACCTCAATTTAACTTTCGGAATCACTAAGATCCCCACCACTGACTATACGCCTCTGTGTTGTCTCCATGTCTTCGAGTCTGGCTCATAGATCACGCATCTCTCTCTCCATGGCTGGATCAGTCATGTGCCTTCCTCTTCTTCTTGAAATTTCCCTATCCTCTGGTGGATCGGGTGTTTGCCTGTCCCTTCTCCTTGGCGGCATGGTGAATTCTCCTTTTCCCTGCTACAGAAAGAAAATAAAACTTTCTACTCTCTGATACCACAAATTGATGCAACCCCTCCTCAACCTGCGGGTCGGAAGGTCACGTACACAGGATATTTCCCCTTACACTGGCCCGAAGAACTCTAAATCGGCTCTTCTTGTAGCGACCTCCTCGTTACGACAACCATTCTAATAACAGGTGCAAAATTTTATTTATTTATTTATTTATTTTGTAAGGTGGGTGCGCACATGTAGAAGTAACAAAACCCTAACTCTACGTCGCCACTCGACGACCAAAAAGACGCAACCATGACTAGGTAAAACTGAAGGCACACAACGCGTAACTATAGCAGTATACGCCCACCAGAATAAGGCGCACATCACAACATTAAGACATACTGGGGGTGCATAGTAAGAACACAAGGGAAGAGTCCACGGTGTTAGGGTTACTATTTCTGTACATGAAAGAAGGGCGTTTAGTCTTATGTCTTCTTGAAAGAAGATTAGACAGGCTCCTGGCCGACTGCTCAGGCAAAAAATAGTAACCTGACCTAAAACATGACACAAGTAAGATGATCACAACAAGACGACCCCAACACATCACAGTGACAACAAGCGACAAGCGCCCCTAGACATAAGGCATACAACTAGCAGCTGTCAGCAGAAAATGGTACTGTGTGTTAAGTACAGCACAGTCACAGATGGAAGAATCCCTCAGTAAGGTTTACTATTTCTGCATAGAAAAGTAGGGCTTTTAGTCTTGTGTCTTCTCGAAAGAAGATTAGACAGGCTCTTGACCGACTGATCAGGCAGAAACTAGTAACTGACCTAAAATAAGACGCAAGCATGACGACCAAACACTGCAAAAATCAAGGACCACCACAACTTCTACGGGAGACGCAAGTCAGAAGGATTTCGACATCGACCAACCACTATTTAGACTCAGGACCTTAACCTTAGACCAATTATTCCATTTGAACTCCATTAGTGGACGAGTTACCCGGCCATCCGTAAAGGAATGTAAATTTAAGTAAGTGCAGATTCCCCTATTATAATCTTAGTAGTTCAAGGTACTTGGATCAAGGACCTTATATCTAAAATCATTAATAACCAAAGATATAATCGTATTAAGGCAAGTCCATAATGCCATTATTTTTCATAAAATATCTAACACTGAAAAGTGCACCTTAATTTACAACGACATAATTACCCTTACATAATTCAATGGTATAATACACGACATTACTCCTTACACATCGTCATGGCAATAAAATACATTAAGGCGCTCAGGGCTATGACACTATGTTACCATAACTTTGCAAATTTTGAAGACATAAACATATATGTTATCTAATCCTAACAATACTTTTATTATTACTAGATCCTTGCCCTTACATAAATGGAATAATAATTTAAAATTGCTTTTACCCCCATAAAGTGCAACCACTAACTAGTATCAAGGAGTTCCTTCTTAAATGAATACATGAGTAGTTCCTTCTTAATTTGAAGATATAAAAAATCCCTACTTGATTGAATGGAAATTCTTATTATATTGAATACATCATTAAGCAATTGCATAGTGTAAATAAAACATCTATTGGGTTACTCACATGAATAAAGCAATCTCAATGCAATTAATCCAGGATAAGAGACGGTGAACTCATAACTATAATGCAATCTTATTCCAACTGTTATAAATGCGATCTTCTTCTATATTTATAAATGCAAACTCTGTCCAAATGGCCTTAAACTGTAATTATGCTGGTCATTAATCAATCGTTAAACAATGCAAAAATAGAAAACCGCTAAAAGTAATAACATAAGGATATAATTTTAATTATATGTGCGCATTAACTACACCATTAAAGATGCAATGGAGAAAAAAGGGAAAACACTAAAACTAAGAATGCAACGGCATACAAAAATGCTTTCCTGGTGTCAAGGTTCCTTCCTTATTCATTTACCTTTCCGGTGCTTTAGAATCTCCTTCATTACGCATTTTAAAATGCCAGGTCAGATATATAATATTTAAGGACTCAGTTTTAAAATGTAAAACCTGTATGCATGCGTTGATATCGACAATGATTATATTTACATTTGCCCATGATATATATGTAAATTAAACTATCCTTTTAAAACTATCATTTGAAAACTGGAAAATCTCATATATCATTTAAACTATGTAATTCAAACTATCATTTAAAACCTGGAAAATCGGATATCTCTAATCCTCGTACACTTAAAAATTATCATTTAAGTGAGACTACTAAACTTTTAATCGATTTGAGCTCTGAACCGAATTTGATAAATAAAAGGGAAATTACCAAAAACAGCCGGGCATAAACGCCCCTCTTACCATCAACTCAGGTGTAATAAAAGCAATGAATGCCAGTAGCGAATTAAACGTATGACTGGTGAGCGCAAAAGGGGTTTTACACCCAAGAAGGTAACGGTGACTTGCCACACGACTGTAACAGTACACACTCAATCAGATAATCAGCTCAGTCATAAGGAATGTTCATTCAATCGACACAGTCATAAAACATGGCTAGTAACGGGTATAGGGCATGCTCTAGGCGCAGGCATGGGCATTTTAAAATGCAGACAGAGATTAATTCAATGCAATGATTTGGGTGCAGAGATATTATATCCACGCAGAGGTGTAAAGACGAGTTAAAGCATAGACCTGTCACAGAGATCCAGCAAGGAAGAAAAATGAAAAGCCAACGATTGTACAGGGACGTGCATCATTACACTCAGCGAAAACCAGCCACAATAAAAACGCATTGCCAACAGTTTATACCGGAAAGCAAAAATGAATAACAAAGTGCCAATTGATTTTACAGGAACGCAAAACTGAAAAAGGGAAAGCCAACGATTTTAAAAGCTTCTGGATCAAAGAACAACACTAGCAGTCGAAATTGCCAGAATGGATCAGACTCAAGTAACCAGTAAGTAGATTTAGCGAGGAGGACGTAGTAATATCTCGCAACAAGTAAATTGTAGAGCGCAAATCTCCTTCATAGAGTTCATTACCAATCCAATGACACTCATCTACAAAAATTCACTGCTCAAATTGAACTCAATGCACAACAGCGATTCGGACCCTAAGGGTTGCGGACATGTAGGCTTAGTCACAATCGACCTATAACCTCGGGAAGGTGAGCAACATGCAAACTTAGTGACTTGATATGCTAAGTTCAGTTTTAAGACAAATCTAACATTCCAGAATTTGAATTAGGCAAGGAAAATTTCAGTCTGAGCATTCATAAGTACGATTGCAGTCATAAAAAGGGTTCAGACGCATAATTTCGGGGGCAGTTCAGCAGACAAATTACAACAAACAACTAGTTAGAGGGACGGGTTCCCGGCACAAAGGAAACATTTACCACTACTAACCATACACCAACAAATCTAAGTTATACATTGTACGCAATCAATCATTCAACCCAATAAAAACATACCTTTGCCTATTCGCCTGCTTCGGAGGTCGTCCCGCGCTCCGTGCCGCTTCCCGCGCTCCATGCCGCTCCCGCTCGCCGACCGTAGAAAGCTCACCGGTACCTCCCAGCCAAACGCTAGGGGTACTCTACTTCCCCCTTAGCCCCCCGAGCCGCAAAGAGGCCACACACGATCCAGAGATAAAACTAGCTTCTCAGCTCGCCTCCACGGCTGAGCTACCACTCTAATACAGCTGAGATAAACCCAACTCCTCACAAGCAATCCGTCAAGCCACAATCCAGCAGCGTAAGGTTACGCTAACCGTTCATCCCCTCTTCCTTCTTTTCCCCTTCTTTTATAGAATTTTAGACCCACCTACTTTCCTAAATCATTATTAATTACATTTTTAATGACAAACCTTTAAAACTTTCTCTGCCATCCAAGTGTCCCTCATCCCTATGGTTCTCCAAAATTAATTTCTTTTTAATAATTAAAAGACTCAATTTCCTCATCCCCCCAAAAATCGTT
>SNQJ01S0169196.1:18834-29635 GCA_010110895.2 Picea sitchensis | reverse complement strand
GGTTTTGGGTGTGCTTGAGTGAGGTTTTTTTTATGGTGGCATATCAGTCCTATTTTCTCTTGATAAGAGATCTAACCCTTGAGGTAGATCCATGACTCAAAGACTTGTCTGAGCATACTTCAGTGGCTTATTATCTCTCACATGTGTTATGTTCCACTTCATCATACAGAGGTAAGATTATCAAGAGGTAAGTTGCAGTTTTCAGTTCTATTACATTGCTTATATTGTTTAGCATGTTCTGATATTATTGTCTAGTTCAGATTTATTCAATGTGCATGCTCAGATATATGTCTACAGTTCAGATCTGACTTAGAATTACATCTACAGTTCAGATCTAAGTGTGTTGTTCACTCAAAAATATTTTTCAGTTTAGATCTAACTACTGTATATGTTCAGAATTAATTCTAGTTTAGATCTAAGTGTTTTTGCTCACTCAGAAATTGTTTATGGTTTAGATCTAACTACTGTACATGTTCAAAATTAATTCTAGTTCAGATCTAAGTGTTTTGCACACTTAGAAATTGTTTATGGTTTAGATCTATTTGTTGTACATGTTCAGAATTAATTTCTAAGTTCAGATCTAACTACCTAGCATACTCAGAATATTTTTGGAGTTCAGATCTATATAAGTTTAATGTGTTCATGCTGATTTTGTCTACATAAAATTTTGAAAAGTAAATTCTTGTTTTCTTTCCCTAATTCTAACATGGTATCAGAGCTTAGGGCATGTAAAAAGCTCAATAGTAGCAGACTTTTGAGCCTGCGTAGATTGTTGTTCTAGGGTTTGTTTTGTAGATCTGCAGTAATTTGTTTTTAATGGGCCATCAAATTTGATGATGAAGATTGTATACCAATCTGTACTCCAGACAGTGAGCTCGAAAGGAACATTGTCACTACGTTAGAATTGCCTTGTAAAGAATAGGTGGAAGAACCTTGTTTTTGAAAAGTCTCACAACAAAGCGCAGGCTAGTGGAGTGTGTGATGGTAAGAATGTTTTTTGATTTATTGTCCTTAAACCTAACTCTACCATGAAATTGCAGATATGGAATGAATTCTGTGTTACTAGTTCAGAGATCAGGCATGATTTGATTGGCTGTCATAGATGAAGGCTCAGTTGAAGATAAAGAGACTACTGGTACACAGAGTAGTAGTATGGTTGTGACTCAGTATGTTGGTTGGTACAGTAACGGTTTTGTACAGTTACTTTTAATGATTTTCCTGGTGATTGTGAGGGTAGATCATTAGAACAGATCACCACAAGAACAAAATATACTCTAATAGAAAGTTTTAGAAATCTCGCTTTGGAAATCTAAGATTTCAAATTTCAGAGACAACATATTGCAAATGCGATTTCGTATTTTTTATCGAAGTGTTGAATATCACATTGCTTAACCAGAGATTACTCAGGCAGGAAGTGTTAATGCATTTGACAGGCTTGTGTCTCCTTTAAACATATAGCTTGGGGTGGTTACTGTATCATCAAGGATTGGCTGTGAACAGTAGGTTGCACAAAGTTTGTATTTCTAATTCAGAATGTGCACTGTGTGGATGGATTTCAATCTCTTATTGTAGCTTGGCTCTCATGAAAAAAAAATAAACCCTCCTGGGGTACAGTAGGATTCCCAGGAAAACTAAAAAAATTGCTTTGACATTGAGTTTATTTTGTTACAATTGGTTTTTTTGAGAAATCATAGTCGTAAAGTTACATTCAATGAGGATCCTCACCCCCCTTACTCTAGAAGATTTAAAGAGCTTCAACAACAGTTGGCTCTGCTCCTAAGAGTCAACCTTAGTGTATTCCATCATAATGATTGAGTCCCTCCCTGTGAGGGCTCGGGCTCATTTTTTTTAACTTTTGTAGACTGGAATTTTTCTGGCACCCCTGTTGTCTGCATATTGTAACCACCTTGAATCCTGATGCAATGGTTTGTCCTCCGAAGATTTATATGAAGTTTTTTTTTAAGGAATACTTCTCTACAATAATAGAGAGAGGAGGAAGTATTAAGGCAGAAATCTTGCACTTAGTGTTGGAGGTTTTTCGATAAAAGTTTTGGAGTTTTCAAGTGTTTTATCCAACTTGGGCACTCTCATGGCATTATTGCCAACAAAACTTGCTGCAAGAAATTATTGGTTAAAATGCAGACATCCCTTACCTTCAAAAGGTCCAGAGTGATCATTTTTGAAGAATGGTAAGGGGTCAAAGCATAGACAATAAACAAGTGTTACAGCTGGCTCAAATAAGGAGAACAATATGAAGTTATTTGAACAACAGATACATCTGCAGACACAGGAGATGTATTTGGAAGCTACAGATAATAGTAGGCTACAAAGCTTAGTGTGTGTCTTCAGACCAAGCAAGTTCAAGGTAAGTTCAGGTATGTACCATTTGCATTTAATCACTGAATTTGAAATAAGTATGTGACTATTAAAGACAATAAGAAGAACTGTGATTATCCTACTATCGTGTTTATGGACCAGTGTCTTAAAGGAGTATTGACATAACCTAAATTGTTTTTGGTTACATGACCAAGGACGCTGTGATCTCAGCACATATTTTGTTTTTAAATTGATGTAAGCTAGGTCTTTCTCCCTGGTTCAGAAACCCAACAATATGTTGGTCTATTTTCTCTGATATGAAAGACAACATGTAACCCTAGGTTATTTTCTTGGTTAAGGAGTCTATCAATTTTATCTTGATAGTTGGGGTATTTTTCCTCATTTTGGGAACCCCACAGATATCTCTTTTCGAAAGTCCTTAGATTGTAATTGAGCCATTATCCTTGGCACAGGAGCTCAAGAAGTCTGACTCAGCTTTTCATATTAAACTTGGTACTGGCACCAAGAACATCTTGAAGAGATATAACACCAGAATAGAGTCAAAGGATCTTATAGGTTCAGAGGGAGCCAGTTTGCACATGACAGGGAGGCAGACATTTTATAAGACTCAGAGGGAGTAGTCCCTGCATGTGAGTTAGATCATGACCTACAACAGAGATGGCAACTTAGTAGAGTTAAGGGATACTATCGGTTTCTTTTAAATAATTTTTCTATTAAAAGGAAACCAACCTAGTGTCGGGAAATACTAAAGGAAGCAGAAAAACATTCAACACCTAAGGGCACTTTCAAAGAAAGCAAGAAACCAAATAAGTACTTTGACCTTATAGCTAAATTGAATCTTGTGATTGATTCAGAGCCTTCCACATTTGAAGTGTGGGAAGATGCTATGATAGAAGAATATGAATCAATTCTGAAGAATGATGTATGGACAGTGTTTCAAAGACCTCGTGACAAATTAGTGGTAACCTCCAATGGCTTTATAAGATAAAGCCTACAACAGATGGTTGTATTGAGGTTAAATTTGTGACTCGTGATTTCTCTCAGAAAGAAGGGATTATCTATGAAAAGATCCTTACTTCCATTAGGATCTTTTGTCGCAGTTTTTTATTTGGAAACTTCATCTGATAGATGTTAAGATTTTTTCTTAACAGTGAAGTTAAGCAAGAGGCTATCCATGGGATTCTTGGATTATAACAAGGTCCGAGTGCTTGGTATGAAAGTATTGACAGTCTCTCTACAAAGTCTTGGTTTCACCAATAGCTTTATCTTTATATAAAGATTGTCCAAATTCATCATGTTATCTTAGGATGATCTGTTCCTTACAAGAAAGGAAATTTTTGATAGCTCAAACTAAGAGGGAGCTCTTCAGCGGAAGTTGAAATGAAAGACTTGGGTCTTTTACATTACTTTCTAAGCTTAGAGGTGTGGCAGAAATTGGGTGAGATGTTTCTCTCACAAGAGCAAATATGCAGTTGATGTGCTCCGCTGATTTGGCATGATGGACTGTAAGTCCATGACCACACAAATGATCTCTAACCTAAAGAAACTACAAGATCAGGTTACTGGTTTAGAACCAGAAGACCCCACTTTATATCGGCAGATCATTGGGTCATTGATGTACCTCGTACATACTAGACCAGACATTTGTTATGCGGAAAATGCCCTGAGCCAGTTCATGTGTATATACATATGTTTGTTGTTAAGCATATTCTTAKATATGTTCAGGGAACTATAGTTTTTGGTCTCAGATACACTTCCAGTGGAGGTGTAATGCTTCATGAATTACAGATTCAGATTGGATGGGCAATACAGTGGATTGGAAGAGCACYTTCGTATATTGCTTCAGTTTGGGTTCAACAATGATTTCTTAGTCCAGTAGGAAACAAGGCTCCATAGCCCAGAACAGTGCAGAAGCAGAATACATTGCTGCAAGTGTTGCTAGCAGAGAAGCAGTGTGGCTTAGGAAGCTACTTTCAGACTTGTTCAGTACAGAGCTAGAACCCACAGCCATTCACTGTGACAATCAGAGATGTATAAAGCTCACCGAGAATCTAGTGTTTCACGACAGGTCGAAACACATTGAGATGAGATATCACTATGTCTGGGACATGGTGCAGAAGAACGTTCTCAACATTCAATATGTTCCGACGGCAGAACAAACGACAAATATTTTGACCAAGCCACTGTCCCTGACAAAGTTTGTGTACTTTCGTGACAAGCTTGGTGTAGCTGAGAATGCCTCTCTTGCTGAGAGGGAGTGTTGAATTTAATGCAGCTGCAAGAGCCATTCTCCCTGCAGGATGGCTTAAGACCCTAGTTGTGGACTAGGGCCCCTAGTACACTCCTGGGGTTCTTGGTCCGGGACCAAGCAATTAGAGCCATGTCAAAAGACCCTTGAGAGGGCCCCGAGTAGATAACTGGGGTTCTTGGTTTGGGACCAAGTAGTAAAGACCCTTGAGAGGGCCCCTAGTAGATAACTAGGGTTCTAGGGTTCTTGGTCTGGGACCAAGTAGTAAAGACCCTTGAGAAGACCCCCAGTAGATGATTGGGGTCTTGGTCTGGGACCAAGCAGTTTAAGTCCCTAGATATGTTTAGGGCCCCTGGATGTGTTCCAGGGTACCCATGTCTAAGGCATGGGTTAATCCTTGGTCTTGTACCTTGGTGGATAAGACCCCAGATATGTTCTGGGGCAACCTGATCTTTGATCAGGTTGTTCTTGGTGTAATACCAAGATTTGTTTGTGTGTGATCCTCTTCCTCTCTTCTAGGATGGTCCACAGGACCTAGGAGAGATTTTGAAGATGGGCATAACCACATGAGGGATGTATCCCATATGCAGTGATGATAAAGTTAATTGGTCACCTTGAGAATTATATGGACATGTGTTGCCACTAGGTAAACCTCTCCTAAACCCCCACCCTTGGTTTTTGAGCTTGAGTTTGATTGGGGGTTTGTATTTTTTTTTAGGGGTTAATATGAAAAATATTAATTAATGTTTAATTATAACATATTAAATTAATATTTATATTAATTAAATATGTTATTTTAATTATAGTTTTTATTAGCCTAATCTTAGACTAAAAGTATAAATATGAACCCTCCCCCTTCACTATTTAGTATTTACTCACACTCATTCTTTTCTTTCCAAAAGAGTGGTGGATTGCTCTATGAGTGCTGCGGTCTCATTGTGACAGTAGTGCGGCCTCGTTGTGACAGTATAACTCGGCCTCCCTTGTGACAATACAGCTCAGCCTCTCCATTGTTTTGCTGCCAGGTCCTTTCTATGATATTTATGCTGCTGCTGTGTGTGTTGAGGGTGAATGAATCTCTGCTGGGAAGTGTTCTTGCTGCCGCCCTCCTTGACTGCTGAAGCCGACCCTCCCTTAAGGCTACCTGTTGAGCAGATCTAGGCCGCGGCCCTACTATTTGGTAGTTAGGGTATGATCTAGGACTGCCGTCCTGATCTGAAGCTTCAAAGCCTCTTCACTTGCTGTTACATCTCTTCCTATTGCTGGCCAGAACAAGGGTTTGATTCCAGTTTTCTTTGTTGGGGTTTTGGGTGTGCTTGAGTGAGGTTTTTTTTATGGTGGCATATCAGTCCTATTTTCTCTTGATAAGAGATCTAACCCTTGAGGTAGATCCATGACTCAAAGATTTGTCTGAGCATACTTCAGTCACTTATTATCTCTCATATGTGTTATGTTCCACTTCAGCATACAGAGGTAAGATTATCAAGAGGTAAGTTGCAGTTTTCAGTTCTATTACATTGCTTATATTGTTTAGCATGTTCTGATATTATTGTCTAGTTCAGATTTATTCGATGTGCATGCTCAGATATATGTCTACAGTTCAGATCTGACTTAGAATTACATCTACAGTTCAGATCTAAGTGTGTTCACTCAGAAATATTTTTCAGTTTAGATCTAACTACTGTATATGTTCAGAATTAATTCTAGTTTAGATCTAAGTGTTTTTGCTCACTCAGAAATTGTTTATGGTTTAGATCTAACTACTGTACATGTTCAGAATTAATTCTAGTTCAGATCTAAGTGTTTTGCACACTCATAAATTGTTTATGGTTTCGATCTATTTGTTGTACATGTTCAGAATTAATTTCTAAGTTCAGATCTAACTACCTAGCATACTTGGAATATTTTTGGAGTTCAGATCTGTATAAGTTTAATGTGTTCATGCTGATTTTGTCTACAGAAAATTTTGAAAAGTAAATTCTTGTTTTCTTTCCCTAATATTTATATTAATTAAATATGTTATTTTAATTATATTTTTTATTAGCCTAACCTTAGCCTAAAAGTATAAATAGGAACTCTCCCCCTTCACTATTTACTCACACTCACTCATTCTTTTCTCTCCAAAAGAGTGGCGGATTGCTATATGAGTGCAGCGGCCTCCTTGTGACAGTAGTGCGGCCTCCTTGTGACACTATAGCTCGGCCTCAGAATATTTTTGGAGTTCAGATCTGTATAAGTTTAATGTGTTCATGCTGATTTTGTCTACAGAAAATTTTGAAAAGTAAATTCTTGTTTTCTTTCCCTAATTCTAACACAAACATCAACACATATCACCAATGTCCAACCCCTTTGAGGGTTAAATCATCAATCAAATGTGTGTAGAGGTGGTGCGTTCTTTGAACATGATGAACAAATATATCAGGGATAACATCATAATGCTGTAAAATACCATGTGAGGTAGGGCGTTCCTTAACCAAGACCAGGAACCCATAAAAGTCATCAACATAACAATTGTAAAGCTGATCCAATAAGGAAATGCATGCAACATGAAGATTGCATCACTATATGAACCAATAAACATGACATCCAATCCAAAAATGAGAGCAAATGGATCTCCTCCAATCACAACTCTCAACCAAATCAATCAAGTGATAGCACCATCTCCAAGCAAAGCATGTGTACCTCTAGTCCATCAAATGCTCCACTAGTGTCATCCTGCAAACCTGTGGCATGTGTGATGAAAGTCTAAAAATCACGAGTGTAGGGCTCGTACAAAACAAGGGGTAACACGTCACGTAACATTTGTATGACCTTTATTAGAAGATAATGTTATTTTAGTAAATGACTCCTACTATTATTGAAGTGCTAATACTCCGAGGGATTTATGATGCATCTTTCGAATATTCCTCTGTAATACTTCTGCATGAGCTTGGTGTTTTCTTTCAATAATGAAAAGATGGAGGTGATATTGCTTTGAAGTTTGTACTGTTCCTAAAATGTTTTATAAACTTAATTTTCAGAATAAGGTTCCCAGGCACATTACCTAGACTTGGTCATAATTATTTACAGCTTTCTTTATTTTTGGTGGTAGCTACATGAAAAAATCATTGCAATATAATCAATATTTATTTAACATTTTTTGATCTTATGATTATAGGTTATTCAAATGGTGTCATTGATGGATCGGCTGTTAAAGCTGGAAAATCTTGACCTACAATTAACTCCGTATAAAGTATTGGCAACGGGCCATGAAGAAGGAATGATAGAGTTCATACCATCAAATTCTTTAGCTCAAGTAAGTTAAATTTCACTGTACAATTTATAAGAAATTGGAGTAGTCCAATGCCTTTGATACATATGCTAAAATTTTGTGACGTCTCATTTCAATACCATCTAAATAAATAGTTAATCCAGGGACAAATCAAAGCCTTCATCTTGTATTTCGAAAGAAAACCTTCATCTTGTAGGATGGCTAAATTATATTGTTTTGATAATAAGATAACATTTCTTTAGTGTAAAGTATGAGGCAAACCAACTTGCAAGCTGAAGAATCAAGTGCTTTAATATGCCATTCTTGCATGATCAGAAAATAAAGTTTATTTTCTTGATTTAACAAGATATGTGGTGTGGACGTACTTCTATCTTTAGTTCTTCATTAATAATCGATTCTTCATGTGTATTCTCTAAACTCAGTTTCTTTCTGCAAGCACGTAACCTGAATGAGATTTAGTGGTTCAGCTTTGACGTGTATCTTCAATAAATATATAGGACTGACTTTTCTGTATTTTTTATATTTGTCAGATTCTTTCAGAACATCGCAGTCTTGTAAACTATCTGCAGCAATATCATCCCGATGAAAATGGACCATTTGGCATCACGGCAACATGTCTGGAAACTTTTATTAAAAGTTGTGCTGGCTACTGTGTTATTACCTACATCCTTGGTGTTGGTGACAGGTTTTCCAGCTCACCTTTTAATTTCTTTCTGATAACCTCAAACTTAGATCCATACAATTTTTTGTCTTGTATAGAAGTAGTAGAGTGAAAATTTTCGCACCAGAAGTCCCTCCAGAATGAAGCTAAAACTGTAGAGCTCTGAATGAATAATCAACCAGTTCTTAATTTTATACTCTCACACTCAGCAACAACTAACAGTGTTTTCTTCCTGAACTCTGCACATTTTAATTTGAACTTTGAAGTTTCTTGGTATTCTTAAGTTTTAACTGCCTTGATGGGATGATCTCCCTTTTTCTGGATATAATACTCTCTTAACACATTCTGGTGACGTGGGAATATTATTTCCTTTTGTTCACCAATGTTCAATTTTCTAGCTTGTGTGAAGCGAAAAATATTTGACCTGAGAAATTTCAATCTATAATGCAAAAATTTTATATTACCTGGTACTTAGCTGATATCATATCAGAATATTTCGCCCAATGAGGGTCAAATGGTTAACTTCACAGCTTGTTACTGAGTTGCAATAAACACACTAAAGAATACCACTTGGTTGGAAGGGACACAACACAATATTTCTTTAGATCTCAAGAGTTGTTCAAAGGAGCACATTGCCCAGAAATTGTTCAAAAGTACAGATTAGTTATTTCATTTCTATAGAACCACAAATATCAAGATGATGTCTCTTTGGTAAACATTTTTCTGTCAAGATTGTGGGGCATTGCTTATGATTAGTTTAAGATACTTCGAATAATTTTTTTTAACTGGAATAGGTTGCAAGAAGAGGCTGTCAAGGTATTTAAAATCTGCCATAGTGATTGGGAAGTTTTCTTTAAAGGTGTAAAACATCATGTAAGAGTGAGCATGTAGTACATGTAGAGTTATGTTTGAGCTCTGAATCTGACCAGGTCGAAATCAAAATGGTATGTAAAATATTGACTCAAAGTTTATTACCTTCAAAAGTTTTATGAATAGGTCTCTTGACAGCTTGTAATACAACTTTATATAGAAGAGATTTTACTTTCATTGCAATGTAAATGCATCCTACTTAGATATCGGTGGTAATTGGTCAATCATTCTTCTCATTAGGTCCTGTTACTGACCAAACTAGTGGCCTCATCAAGGTTCCTGGAGGTGCTAAGGTGGTACCATGTAGGACAAGTGCCCACTGTCACTGCGGCACAAGTCTTTCCATGTTCAAGCCTAACTCCTATGCTTAAGGACTTTGGGAGGCTCCCCTAACAGAACAACTTCACTCAAAATTAAATAGACCAGTGCCTAAAGAATAATGAGATGAATGTAGTAGTTAATTATTTAAGATAGCTGATCTGAAATGATATATAGAAAACTTAAATAATGCAGATCAGCAGAAAAAACCCACTCTAAAGGTGTGAGATAAATCAATAAAATAGTGCAAAAGAGCGGTGAAAAGCCCTTACCAATTTTATGGATCAAATCCTTGCTATTCCTCTTGGTAATTGTTATGAACACAAATATATAGAAATAGATATAAATAAATAATCATTAAATAATAATAAATACATCATAATGAAAAGACGTGTCTTATCTAAAGGACATGTCTATTAATGAAAGTGCACCCCTGCGTGGGTATATATGGCCCTCATTTTCATTGTAGTCATTCATCATATCTTATTCAATTATTTATTAGTTATCCTATATGGATTTTATCCTATTGTCCTTTTTACATTGAATATTTATATAATTGAACCAGGCTGGTTTACCACAGTAATGCAGTTGTTCTTAACTTATTCTTTGCTGTCCTGAGTTACAGATCTGCAAAATGTGTTAACAGAGCACAAAACAACAAGAAAAGTGGCCTTTTGGAGGCCTCCCACAAGTGCTAAGCACCTTAGATCACTAGATCTGTGGGCTAAAAAGATAGGGAAGCAAGGTACTGATGATTTCCTATCCCCACAGCTTTGGATCTGCAACAAATTTGTAATTTCCAGCAAGTTGGAAATCAATATGAAAATTTGGGGTTCAAATTCCCCTAGGGTCAAAACCCAGAAAATGTTCCAGCCAACAAATTACTTTGATTTGGCTGGAAATTTGTTGATATATTCCAAAAAAAATGATATCACCTTGGAAAACAAATCTGGAAATAATACAGGGGTTTCTTGAGATAATTACTTACTTGGGTGCCCCGTATGGGTGAGAAATTTGGTAGACTTGGTGTATGCTTTGCTGTTATAAATTTCAGATCTGCACAATTACTCACAATCTTAGTCACCTGGTTCGTGTT
>SNQJ01S0169196.1:3127-17107 GCA_010110895.2 Picea sitchensis | reverse complement strand
GGGGTAACTTGCTCTCCATCTCATCCTTGGAAAATGCTGGATATTGTACATTGTTCAAGAGGGGACATGTATTTATCTACAGGGAGGAAGTGGACCCGGTTGAACCACAACTGATTGGTGATCGGGTGGATAGGTTGTACATGTTGCGAGGACAACCTTCAGGTTATGATTTAGCGTCGGATGAGGAGCAGGAGGCTCTTGAGACTGCGATAGGCCCAAGGATTCAGTCTTGCATTCCAAGGGAAGAGAGGGAGTCTCTTCTGAGCACCGACAGGAGGCTCAGCCGGTGTGATCGAACTGATGCTCAAGGTGGAGTGGATTCTCCTGGGAGCTCAGGGTTTAGAGTGGTTGTCAGGAGGAGGTCTTCTGGTTTGAGTTCTGTGTAGGTGTTGAGGTTGGCTCCAGGTTCAGAGGGAGCTCCTACTGCGAACAATGTGATGGGACAGGATGATGCTGATGGCAGCGAGTACATCCCTCGCTAAGAGGGAGTGTTAGCTTATATAGCTCGGGACGTACTTTGCATGTTTTGTCTTGAATGCGGAAGTAGCCTTATATTTGCACTACTAGACACTTGACTTTGTAATGGGTTTTTATAAAGTTGTAATAAAGTGGTTCTTTTATTAAAGTGACTTTTTAATGATGTGTACCTTCTAATATTAAAGTGACTTTATTTCATAAAGTGAATTTATGTTATAAAGTGAATTTGTACTTTAATATTTTAAGTGATTTATTTTGGAGGGAATGAATCATGTCCCTTGATTATGTAAAGGCAAGATTAGATCTTGGCCTTTGGATTTAGGGATGAGGAAGGTGAAAAGACACTTCGAAGGTGAAAGGTCACTTTTGAATTATAAGAGAATGCATTGGGTAGTGTGCAAGACACAATGAAGAAGAGATTGAGAGAGATTTTCGAGAGAGCTTGAGAGAGGAAAGTGAGCAACAAATTTTTGGCACATATCTCCAGGGAGATTGGGAGCATTTCCCAAGGAGGAATTTATGTTTAGGAGCAATTGTGTTTTATTGCTTAAGACAGGTCGTACTATATGGATCCGTACAGGCCGTACAACAAGTTTGTGCACGAAAATCAAGGCAAGTGTGGGCACGTGTTTCAAGGCAACTTTTGGTGAATTTTCTTTTGGAGGTCGGCCATACACAGTTTTTGAGCCAGATTCATTTGAGTTCGCTTAGGTTCACGTACGTGCATTTGGATATAAAATGCCCTTTGTTTGCGTATGTGTCCTTTGTCAAAGACACTCATGTGATAGTATGAGGGAAGGCTATGCTTCGAGATAAAGAGTTCATTGCAACCTTAAAATGTCTTTAACTGTGGAGGGTTAAGTAGAGATTTCTCCCATTGGTTCCACTTGTCTCACAGTTGCATCGGGCAGTGCTAGCTTGGCTGCTTCTATTTTCGAATCAAGGCTTGGCTCCTTCTCCTCTCCTCTCAAGTGAAGAATGAGCCTCTTCATTACCCTTTTGCCTCCTTTAGCCTCCTTTGGCCAAACCCTAAAAGATCAATGGCCTAGATCCAATCTAGCCAAGTCTAATCAATGGGTGAGATTCAATCCTAAAATCTCACTTAGGAAACCCACTTTCCTTAGTTTGCTTTATGTCCTTTAACTCACCCACAAAGTGAATTAATGGTCACTTTAATGACTTAAGTGACTTATTTCATTTTTGACTTAAATCTACTAAGTCAAAGTGAAATTAGAATCATAAAGCAAAGTAACAAGGGTAATAGTTCCCCCCTTTATGTTTAGAGACTCACAAACACAAGGGGACCACTTTCCAAGTTACCCAAATCTCAACAACTTGTAGGCTTTATTTTCAGTCCCCAAAGTACTCAATCAACCATTTTGTAGCATTGTCAGATTGGCAATAACTTTGGAGAGACAATCACTTCCATACAGCTCAAGGTGCATTAATAATACATACAACATGTCCACTGCATAAACAGTGGACTGAAACAATTTCTCATCAGTCATTACTTGTTTGTTTAAATTAGTTAATTTTCGTCTTAACTAACCACACTTGCAAAGGTTGTGAAATGGATCACTGTACCTATGAGTTGCTTATCATTGCCCATTTTTAGCATCATGAGTTGGAAGTGTTTCTGCACAATATGGAATTCTCCTGGGAACTTATTTTTAAATGGCCTAGTCATCACCTAAGCAATGAGCTTACAGAGTTTTTGCTGAGAGCAGGACATGTACAAAAGCTTCATACAATGTCAGTTGCCAAGGTCTCAAGGAATTTTAATGAGCTTATTAAATGATTTGTGGGTGAAAAAGATGATCAGTATTTCCAACATAAACTATGTGAACTTCTGTTAACTGCATTTGGCAGTAAATTTCATTTTGATGTTTTGCCATTGTTAGCTATGATTATTTTTCAACACCATACCATAGGGCAGAATTCTCTATGCAATGCCTTTTGTACATCCAGTAACTACACTAGAAGCATATACAGAAATGGTAAATACCACCCAGTCAAATTATGGGAAATCGTAGCATTCTCCTCTCTTTTCAGCATCTTGTTTAGCATGTGGTTTCCTCAAGTAGGAGGTCTAAATTAAAATGCTCACTCCATGCCTTCATGATTTTTCAGGCATCTTGATAATCTTCTTTTGAGGGATGATGGAAGACTTTTCCATGTTGACTTTGGCTACATTCTTGGTAAAGATCCTAAACCATTTCCACCACCGATGAAATTGTGCAAGGAAATGGTAGAAGCAATGGGTGGGGCAGAAAGGTATTGATTTCTTTTTCTAGAATTTTTTTCATATGTATATTATGCTGCAATAGAATAACAAAATTTATATGGCATATTTAATGTCATAGCTTGATATATTATAATAACGTTTGTAAAGGATGAGAGCCATAATTAAATGCAAAAAACAAAGTTCAAAGACATTGCAAGCTCAACAATTTTTATTCCCTAAACTGCCATTCTGGCAGCATAACGGTACAATAAAAGACAGTCCTTTTCACTTGGTGAGAATTGAGCTATGTATTTCAATTTGTTCCCCTTTTCTACTTAAACCATCTATCACAATCACAATTCTAGACTATTCCCTAAACATCAATTGCTATCATACTAACTAGTCAATAATTTGTAATAAGTGTTACATGAGAACTCTAAATTTCATATAATAATGCATTAGGTAGCAATGAGCATCGGACGAGGGTCACAGGTTGTTAATTTCCTATAACTCAGCACAGAAACTAATGCCAATAATTTACTTTAACCCAGAAATATTCTAGCTGATATAAATCTGGAAATTATGCAATTAATCTACAGCTGAGTTATTAACCAGAAATAAATAGCAGAAGTGTAAACAAAGACCAAGCAAGTTTTAAACAAACTCTCCAACATTCGATAATTGCACACTTGAAATCTCAGTAAGTATTGGAAAGCTATTCTTGCATCCCCCCCTGGCAATTATCAAGCTTAACGCCTACAGAAGAAAAACATAGAACAAACTAATGTGGGCTCTTTTCTTACATGTTCTCCTATCACACATGCGTATAATTTGCATGAAATTGTTTTTGTTTCGTTCTTGTAGCCAATACTATGGGAGATTCAAATCTTATTGCTGCGAGGCCTACAACATTCTGAGAAAATCCAGTAACCTCATCCTGAATTTGTTCCACTTAATGGCTGGAGCAAGCATTCCTGCTATTGCATCTGATCCGGAGAAAGGGATTCTTAAGGTCTGTAGAGCCTAACCTAATACTCTCCTTTTGATTTATTTTTAGATGGAGCTTTGAAAGTTCTTTTCTTTTATGGGTAAACTCTTATGAACAACATTGATATTATGAGCAGCTTCAAGAAAAATTCCGTTTGGATTTGGATGATGAGGAGGCAATACAGTTCTTCCAGACCCTTATTAATGAGAGTGTCAGTGCTTTATTCCCTCAAATGGTGGAGACAATTCATAGATGGGCTCAGTATTGGCGTTAAAGATAGAGGATCTACATGTTGTATAGATGTAAAGCCATATCCTTTACATCAAAACTTGCCTTGTTCAATTGAAATAGTTGCTGTCATCCGCATAAAATATTATCACAGTAGATATCATTATTGATAATGTTATGATGATAAGTCCAAGACCTATGGGAGACCTGCATTGTTTGTTCCTCCTGTAATCTGAGTAGAACATCAGCATTGGAATACTGTTGACCAATGTATTATTTAATTGATTTTATATTATTCGAGTTCTCATAAATCTATATGTTTAGAACAGAAAATTGAGGAAATGGTTGGACAATCATTTTATCAGTGTGTTTAGAACTGGAAGTTCAGAGAAAGACTTGGATGATCAGTTATTAGGTGAAAGAGCTTCTTATGTAATTTCATCAAAGCATAAAGTTGATTAAATTGATCGTGTGATCTTAAAAAGGTAGATTGACATGTAAAATAATTGGGCTCTGTATTAAGAAATTCCTTAGTAGATATCTTACTTCGCAAGAAATACATCTTAATTTCCTAGTGTCTTATCTTATTCTAAAAGGCTTCTTATGTAAGGATGTGTTGGAAGCAGTACTGATTTTATTTTAAGCTAGTTTTAAATATTATTTTTTGAAAAAGTCCACAAATTATAATTCTTTTTTTTGGTAAATGAAGGCAGCAGAGTTTAATTACTGCTATAAAAAGAGACAAAAAGACACAGATTGGTGATTCTTTAAGCTCAGATTGTGGATCCCAGTGTTCTTAAGACCGGACCAGTCCAACAAAACCAGCCAGTTGAACTGGTTTGGAGGGAAAAACGTTCCGACCGGTTCAACATAACCACTTTTGGTTGGTTCGGTACCGAACTGGCCATTTTCACTGAACCTGCCGGTTCTGTATGGAACTGGCCAGTTCCATACGACATTTGTACAACGCATCTAGGCCCACAAATTTCAATTTTTTTAGAAAAATAAATTGTTTAATGGAAACGGAACCTTTTACCTAACCCTAGGGTAATGGTAATGTTAAATTCTTAAAGTAAAAGTGGCATTCTCCTTTATCTTTCATTTTCATCCTTAAAAGTGACATTCTCCTGTATCTTTCATTTTCATCATTTTGCTTAAATTTTTAAGATTACCATTAGTTGTTTCGGGATGTTTGTGAGTGGTTTCAACCTCGTTGGATTTCATATGGAGAAAGAAGAAATTTAGGTCCCATTCTAAATTCCACACTTTAACAGTTTTCAGGATTTCAAGATTGGCAAGATTGCAATGTTCCACTGGATTCTATTATGTATGACGGTATGAAATTGACATTTAATCAAGAGCACCAAGCCCTCTATGTACCTCGATGTTGGTGACATTGATTGTTGAACTTTTCTGTCACGACCCTAGTAAAAATGTACCCTTCACTAAAGTGAAATCACTTATTAGGCATGCTAATATTTTTCTATCTTATTTTAATGCTTAAAGGGTGACATTGATGATGAGGATCCTAATATAAGTAATGATCTTGATGATATGTAGTTATTTGTTGTAGGATGATTTTTTTTTGGATTTTAATGGCCATTTAAAGTGTCGTCGTTGATGTATTTTGGTTCAGAGATGATTTAGATTTATGAGGGAATGAAATGAAACACAAAAATATGACAGAAACACAGAGATACAATAATACTCAATTTCTATTAAAGAATGAAATATGTAGAGATTGTAAAAGAAAATACAAAATAAAATGAACTCACTAGAATGGTGGTAGCCTCTCTCTAAGAAGAGATGTGATGGTTACGTTCATTCACAAGAAGATGATTTCAATGAGGCTCCAAAGACCTTTTTAACATAAAACATAAATGAGAAAACTCTAACATTGGAAGATGAAACATCAACTTCCTGAGGGCATAGATTTTGCAAACGATCTCTGTTTGGGGTGCTCAATACCTCGTTGGAAAGGTCTAGACGAGAAGTACACATTCAGAATGGCCCAATACACGACTCTGACATCTATTGGGCATTGCCACATCAAAAAAATGTCACTTAGGGTCTTAAAACGACTCGAAGTTTGAGACTCGAAAAACTATAGAAAAAAATTGTCAAGATGGAAACTGTATTTTGAGCCAGTGGAATAGGTGGGATGCCACTGATGTCCACCTAGATTGGTCATCCTTCCTTAAGAAGCAATGGTCTCAATTGCGATGAGTGCCCCAATAAAATGGGGAAACTTCTACTGAACTTGACACTTGGTGAGCCACTTGCCTTGGTGCAGTAGCTGCCCTACTTTGACAACTTGATAGAGTTGGATCTTCTATTGGCGTGTTCCCTTAACCTGTGTGTCCATGATCCGATCAATGGTTTCTTATTCCATGCAGTCAGGGTTGAGCTTTGTAGCTGTCAGTTGCTCTGCCACTTTTGATGTGTCAAGTAGTGGTGGAGATTATGGCCAAAGGAGCTCCACATTTAATATTGGGTGTAAGTTAAGGAAGGGGAGAATACATAACTCAAAAGTTTTGTCTCCCATATCCTTGGTTATATTGTAAGGTCCATAGCAAAGTTGACGTAGCTTTTGATTGGGTCTTGTAAGGTGGTCTAGATGCATTGTACCAATGATTGTTTTGAGTGACATTCATCGATGTTGTGTCGGGATTTTATGGAACTCACACTTCCCAGTGTCTTTCTCGTCTTCCCATTACCCTTCTTTGTTTGCAGCTTAGATTGGTTGTCCTGAGGTTGTCCATCCTTGCTTTGTCCTTTGTTTTGTGTGCTAGAGTTGCCTTTGCCCGACTTCTGCTATGATGCATTCACAGATCCTAACTTTGTCTCATTTCTCTACTTAATTTTTTGCTCAATCTTGACAACATATTGATAAGCGACTTCTAGCGATGAAATGTCCAGGAACTCCATTTTTTTTTTGATGTACCTATGTAGATCCCCATAGTATTTTAGAACTAGATGTTGCTCAAAGTCTTTAATACCAGCTTGGTCTTGCGGTATGAAGGTATTTGTGAATTTTAACCTTTGTTTGATCCCTCTCTGAGTAGCGTGGTGCATCTCGTGTCTTGGTTGTAGTTTCCAGGGTAATATTGTTCCTTGGCGACATCCATAAGAGTCTCAAAGTGACTCGACCCCAAATATTCCACGACTCTTCTTTGGGTTTTGCTCGCATTAAATCCCACCAATGTTTAACATGGAGGACATCCTTAAGGAGCACAAAGGTGATATTTTCCCTTGGAAAAATTGTGGACATAGAAATAACGTTTTAGTAGATTTAACCACTTTTCTAGAGCATTTGCATCTATCTTACAGCTAAATATGAGAATATCAAAATTACCTTGTACCTTGAGAGGCGAGGTACCTCCAAAGTGGTCGCTTGACGAAGATGCATGTGTTGTTGTCGGCAATCGTTCCCGAAGGATTTGGGAAAAATATCCATCATCGTTCCTTTGTTTTGGGGACTACGTGAGCAACAACTTAATAGGATCTCATGCTCCCTTGTTGGGGACATGCACACAAAAACATATAAAGAAACGGTCGCTCTAATATCAGTTCGATTTATGAGGGAACAAAATGAAACATAGAAATATGGTAGAGCAAAGATCTGATAATACTCAATTTTTTATTAAAAATTAAATATGTAGAGGCGTAAAAGAAAATGTAGAGTGAAATGAACTCATTAGAATGGTGGTAGCTTATCTATGAGGAAGAGATGTGATTACTACACTCATTCGCAAGAAGATGATTAAAATGAGAGGTTCCAAAGACCAACTTTAACATAAAGCGTAAATGAGGAAAACCTAAACATATAAAACCCTAACCCTAGGAGATTAAGCGCCAAAAGTCATTTGGGCTTCGTTTGGGTAAGTTATTACATAAACTTCTTGGGGTTGTAATTTTTTTCATACGATCTCTATTTGGGGAATTATATACTTCGTTGGAAAGGTCTAGCCGAGGAAAACACATTCAAATGATGATACATACCTCAAAATCAATTAGGCATTGCCATGTAAAAAATGGTTTAAGGCCTCCAACCACGACCACAGTTTGGGACAAAAAATTGTAGTAAAAAACACCAAGATGGAAATTGTATTTTGAGCCAATGGAATGGGTGGGTGACCATCAATGTCACTTTGGATCAAGAGATGGATTGCACTTTATGCTATTTTGGTTATATGCACTCTTACTTACTATATAAATGATAAACTTTGCATATTTATGCGCAAATGGCTTGGATTCATACGATTCACATGAATATATATGGTTTTTCAAAATTTGAATATTTTTATGTAGTTTTTGGTCGACTATTTTTGTATTCTAGTTTTTTTTTTTACTTGTTCCATATAACATTTTTGGGAATTGACGGATCGATTGAATCCCAACAAGTCTTTCAAGAAAACAACTTATTAAACTGCCATGTTGATATTGTTGAGATTACAGGTGATCTTCACGTAAGGTCGTGTCTTGACTTGCTACTTGGTATGTTGAAGGATTTAATGAGCCTACATATGGGTAAGTTACCCACTTTATTATTTTTGACTAGGTTGGCCTGATCACATTGCCACAACCATAATACTATGTGTATAAACACACATCCACCTCATTTGTAAAACATATCCATTCATTTTTTAGTGATAATAGTGTAAGAGCACCTCTGAAATTTCCCTCTACTTGTGGATGATTGTTCTTTGTTATGGAGTTGATCTTTCCTTCTTGAAGTGATATATCATATTATGGTATGGGTTCATCTCATGATAAACATTAACTGATGTTAAAATCCTGTTGATTTTTACTTGTTTGGATTATGATTTTGTTGAAGAGTTCACTATAGATGTTACGTCTCTTGTGTTGATTTCAACATGTTATTAGAGCCAACGTGGACTCTTCTTCTATTCAACATTTTTCAAGTTTGAAAAAGGTTTTCCAACACTATTTTCTTAGAGTAGTAGAATTCTAGGGTATTCTACCACCTACCTATAGTAGAATTCTAGGGTATTCTACCACCTACCTATTAAAATTTTGATATGCTCGTTTAACCATAGAAAATGTCACATCATTGTCACCTAACCATAGGCACTTACACATGCCACCCCCGAACACATTATCAATTTCTTAGATAGAATGATTTGGCAAGTCCACTCTAGAACCAATAGATAAACCCTAACCAAAAATACTGTTGTTGCAACAACACTACCAAGATAACGTACCTCTACTAATAGAAGCGTACCTTTACCAAGATGGGTGCACAAGAGAGCTACCCGAAAGGTTGAGAATACTCCACGACAACTACTGCACTACCCTCTCCATACTTGCACCTTCTTCTGCTGCAACTGCTACTCCTTATACTTGTGCACTAGCTGAGTGAGTGAGTGAGTGAGTCCAAATGAGGAGCGCCTAGCCTCTATTTATACTAGTCTGTCAAGGTGCCTTTTCATGTGGGGTTGACCTCACTTGTTGGAGCCTTCTATTACTTTACTATTAATCTTCTTGGAACGACTTTTCTTCTAGGGTATTTCCACATCTGTTTAATGGTTCTCTTGGTTCTAGAATATTCTACTCTAAGTACAAAGGTTATACTGGAGGTTAATACCTCCTACATCGACCAAAACATCAACACCCTCTTAGCCCTGGCTCAAGGGTGACCTACTGTTGAGATTTGGAACAATAGTGTTTACGATTGGGTGGAAAGTCCTTGGTTTGCGACCACTTTGTGAATGTTTATTTGAAAATATAAGTGCTCTTTGTGTTTTCTGCATAATGTATATTTCGTTGTGTATCTATTTATCTTTGAGATATGAATTTATAGTGTGCGTGTCTGCTGGTTATTTGTTATGCATGCACGTTGTTAATTTCTTTTATGTTGTAGTATGGATGTTGATTAATGCATGTGAGTCCTTCATGCTTATATTTAAATTAATTATTATCAAAATTCAAAATCGATTTCGAAGTGTATCTTTGGATTAGTGTGCAGGGTCTGTGGGTGGCTGGATACGTTACAGATTGGTATCATAGCTTCTAGTTGAAACATCGGACTGGTATGGGCCGAAATGGGTGCAAATCAAGTAGATTCTTTGTCACAGATTCAGTTGGCTCGAATTTTGGGGAAAATAGTAGAAAATTAGAGAGAAAATCCTCAAATTCATGGGCAGATTCAAGTTTTAAATGATTCAGATTGTTTGAGAAATTTAATGGATTCGATCTGCAGAGTTGTAGAGCTGAATTCAACTTGGAAGGTTGACAAAATTGTATTTTAATGGTCACGGTAGCGTAGGGAAGATTTCAGAGAATCTACAACCGAGATCGTTCTTGATCTTGAGATCAACGTCCCAGATTCATTCCTGAAGAATTTAAAAATCTTAATGTTTTCGAAGTGTGACAAAGTTACCAGTTCAACGATTGAGATTCATTTCGGTGGTTTGAAGGTGAGGAAGATCGACGATTTGTGTTCATTTTTCTGTCATTTGGAAGTTGGAGGAAATCAATAGTCGAGATTAGTTTGAGTGGGAGATCGACGTCCTAGATTCTCTTGGGTTTTGGTCGAAAATTGCTAAGTGTCGAATTTGTTAACAAAAACCTTCGATCACTGACGGTCGATGGTCGAGGATCGACGAGTTTTGGCAAAGTGTTGAAGTTCTCCAAGAGACATCTATGATCGCCGATGGTCGAGGATCGACGTGTTTTGACGAAGGTTGAATTTCACTAAGGGACATCTCCAATCGTCGACGGTCGATGGTTTGGGATATGCATGTTATATATATATTAAAAGATGTATTATATAAAAAACTCTCCCAAAATGCTCCTGCTCCTGCTCCCAACAAGCTTTGTTACACCATCTTCTTCCTAACTTTAACATGGTATAAGAGAGAAACAATTGATACTTGGATGTATGCTAATGACATCTGGAGAAGTGTCCCACTCATGTAATACCCCTGTTTCCCCAGCTTGTAAATATAACTATATTTTCCTAAAAAGACAATGTAAATATTTATGCTACTAATGAAAAAAAATGAAAAAAATGAAAGTGTTGCATAACTGTTGAAGGGGTTGCCAAGATAGATCATGATTCATGGGAGGGAATCAATGAAGAAATTTCCCTTTCCAATGTAATAATCAAGAAAATCCAGATTGCCCATTTTCTAGAATTGTGGTTGATGGAGGGAGTTGGTAGATGAACTATCAACTTTCCACATTAATGAAAAGGAATGGGTGTTGTACCAAAACTACCTTGTCTCAGAAGCATGGGCAGAAAAATACACATCTAGGGGATTCTGGATTGACCCACGAATTGGGGGATTTGACCCACGAAATGCGACTGAAGAAGACAAGAGACAAGGAAAAATCGAGAGAAGAGAAGAGGGGAGACACTTGGTTGAGTCTGAGAGCCATTTTATGAGTAGAGAGGATGTAGATGAATGGGTCCGGTGACCCTTTTTTGAAGAGGGAGAGCATATGCAACCCTTTGGTTCTAAGAGAATTGAAAAATGAATTTGTTCTGGGTATGGGAATTGTTGGGAAACGTTTCTAACCAAGCTGATAAACATGGTTGTAGAGATGATGAGTCACTAAGGAAGCACTCATTGCAGACCCCCTTGCTTGGTGGAGAGAGAAACTATCTGCTAAATTCCTATGAGAATAGGAGAGTGATCTTCATCCCTGGTTGTTGCTAAACAAGAGGAAGAGTCTCTCTCTGAGCATCATGATCTAGCTAGGGGGTGGACAATGGTAAATCCGTCCACGAGTTGTAGTGCCTATGGTTGGGTGGAAAAGGGTACCCCTGTCAGCAGTTGCAACATTTTCCGGACTCTAGATAAATATATTTTGCCAAAATCTCTACAGTGTTCATCTCAGAAATAATTATAGACTATTTTTTAGAGCAATATAAGTTTAGTTTTCTGTTAAAATTTCCTTGAGAATTTAAGTGTGAATGTGGAAATGTTACAACTAAATTTCTATGCGGGTGAACAACTTCACCATGTGACTTCCTGTGCTAAAATATGGGAGTGAATGTTGAGGTCGACTAAGTTTCACAGTTTAAAACATTCATATGCAATAATGAAGGAACAATAAATTTTATTAAGCATCAAATAGGAGAGAAAGAGATCTTTGCATACTACTGCTTATTTTAGTTGCTCTCAAGCCTTTTACCAAAAAACTTGAGCATATCATATCTGACTTTGTAGTTTAGGGAAACAACCCAAATATTGAAAAATGTATAAGTCCTTATAAATGGGTAGAATGGAAAAATAATTTAGAAATAAACGTGACCCTTCCTACTTGAATCAAAATATAAAACTCCTTTTTGATGTCATTTAGGCATTAACAAACGTTTATGCTAAACTTGTGTTAAATTGCTACAATTTGGGAAGGATCCCCATAATTGTGGTGTGTTGTAACTTTGAGTAGAAATGTAAAATTTTACTGTGAAGGTAAATATGTGTCTTAGGACCATTCTTCCTTAAATTTAGTAGGAGAAGTAAAACACATTAATAAGGAAATAAATTTTACTCGGTTACCCACGAGAAGAGAGATTATAATTATATTTTTAATTTCAAATCCCTTTATAAAGACTAGAAAACTATATATATATATATATATATATATATTATCTGTAAGTGAAAATAATTTCCTTTAAATCTTCCAGGTAACAAAATTGTGCAAGACTATGGAAATATATGTATATATGTTTATATACATATACATATTATTATTAATATTATCATTATCATTCTAAAATGGGGGCTAAAGTTCCTGGAGCGTGAAAGGCCTGAGATCAAAAGAAAGTATAATTTAATATGATTCCAAGTGCCAAAGTACACCAGGGAATAACCGGTGACTAAATGCCTTAAACATCTCATGGTCTTTGGAACTTTAGGAGTTCGGGGCTCTGAGGCTCCAGGATGTTTGGGTGATGGATCTCACTAGCTATAATCGTTGGAGAACCGAGCCCTACCTTTCATTGTACAAATGTTGCATAGGAAATAAATATAATTAATTATATGATATTATATTCAATTGTGATCAAATTAACATAATTGAATATAATAACCCTTTATTTGCAACTTATTAGATTATAATTCAAAATAACGCATTGTATTTATAATACGTTGTAATACAAGTGGGTCCCCTCCTGAACTCTGAGACTCCGGGTTATATGAGAATGAAGAATTGCGTGGAAGAGTGGAGGGTTATATGAGAATGAAGAATTGCGTGGAAGAGTGGAAGAATCGAAGGTGTGGATCCAAATATCTTTCCCTAATTCCAATATTAAATTATTAAATATAATATTGGAGAATTTTTAAAACTTGGGTGTAATTTTCGAAGGGTATAATATAATATATGATATTATATTAAGGTTTATTAAAATAGCCACACGTGAATAAGACCAACTCTTCTCCTTTCTTATTTTTTTAAATATTAAATAATGTTGAAACATGCATAAGTGGGGTCACTTCGGGGCTTCGGGACTCCAGGGCTTCGGAAGATTTGAGAATAAAGGATGTGTGGGAGAGTCGAAGGAATTGACTCAAAGAACTCTCTTTCATTCCAATATTAAATATAATATTTGGAATTTTATAAGCCTGGAGACAATTTCCAAAAAGGTTTAATATAATATATTTTAATTGAGATATTATGATATTTGTACATGACACAATACCAACCCTTCTTCCCTTATTAATTTAATATTTAATGCGAAGTCACGTGTAAGCATGGATCCTTCGGGAGTTCGGAGCTTTGGAACTCCGAGATGTTTGGGAAAGATAGAGCGTAAGAGAAAAACGACCGAAGGTTGAACCTATTTTTCCCGTATCCCAATGTTATAATAAACATTAAATGGAATTAATTATATTATATGGTAATATAATTAATTATATCTGCACAATAGTATAGTATGAGTGGGACCCTCTCTGGAACTCTGACATTCAAGAGATTTGGGTAATCTATATTAATAATCCTAAGTGCTCCGGTGATATATTTAATCATATTATAATATAATTAAATATAATTATATTATAATATAATTAATAAAAGAACAAATTCGTAATAA
>SNQJ01S0169194.1:11087-31805 GCA_010110895.2 Picea sitchensis | reverse complement strand
TTACATTTGGAAGTTGTAGCTACCTTTGGAAGTCATTACTTCCCTTGAACAATAACTATTGATTATTTCTCATATATTGTGCATGGTGTATTGTGGTGTACTGGTGTAACTCTTATACTATTGTTCATTGCTCATTGGATATATTTGAATGGTTAAAGTATAAATTGAAAAAGGTTTTAAATTGTACTTGATATTGATTCACCCCCCTCTTAGTATCAACAAGATCAACACAAACATGCATTCAAATTGCCTCTTCCTACAAAGTTGAATTGCGCTCTGTCATAGATAACTTTGTGTGGAACACCACTGTGGGAATATACCTCTGTGTAGAAGCATTAGTTAATATACCATGGGATCTATCGCAAACAATTCTTCACAAAATTCAACACTCAATACTAGTGTGTCACAGATCCCTTTGTGCATAGAATCTGATAATGATGCTGAGTTTTCACAGATCTTTACCTTGTGTTTCTATTGTGCCAAATCGTGATTGTTTATTCCCGCAAAGAAAAAAACTCAAGAAATATTCTTTTAATAGAGGTTTAGAACTTGGTTGGAATTAACTAAGCACAATCTTTCCTACAATGACATAAACTTGTCACTCTACCAAGATCCATTATACATAGATTTTAACAATTCAAAAAACATAACGTGAAAAAATGTAGAAGCATTAGTTAATATACCATGGGATCTATCGCAAACAATTCTTCACAAAATTCAACACTCAATACTAGTGTGTCACAGATCCCTTTGTGCATAGAATCTGATAATGATGCCGAGTTTTCACAGATCTTTACCTTGTGTTTCTATTGTGCCAAATCGTGATTGTTTATTCCCGCAAAGAAAAAAACTCAAGAAATATTCTTTTAATAGAGGTTTAGAACTTGGTTGGAATTAACTAAGCACAATCTTTCCTACAATGACATAAACTTGTCACTCTACCAAGATCCATTATACATAGATTTTAACAATTCAAAAAACATAACGTGAAAAAATGCAAACACACAACACGACGACACCACATGCTCTGTTTTTTGTTAATATAAATGAAGTAATAAATTTAAACAAGAAGCTCATTCCTTCTTGTTTTCTTGGACCTCTGGATTCACACTTTTACATATTCAATATCACACACAATCATTCACCTCTAGCTCTTACAAAAAATTCAATATACCTCAGAGCCCACTGATAGCTCACAAACAAATGAATCATGAGTTATCTTAACAAAGGCCTAAACTAGATATCTATTCGTGATATTTAGCAACAGACTTAACACCTATGATGTGGGAACAACTCGATACCTAGAAACAAACTCAACAAAAATGTCTTGTAAATACATTTTGTAATTATTACAGATATAATAAAAGAAATTATGGAACCAACTCCCTTGGTAAATGTTTGTGACCTAATTAGGACAATAATCTTATGATTTAATTACTAGATGCTTTTAATATCCAATCGGGTTGTATTTGATCTTCTTAATGGATTTCTTGGTCAAATTATTACCATATTCTAAAAAGAAAACCATAAACCTCCACAATGACCAACATTTGTGGTTGTGAGTTTCATCAAGTACATTGGCCCTCCATGGGATCCAAACAATCCCACTTCTATTCCAATTCCACCTATAAATAGGGGTAGTCATACTCAAATCCCACTTAAAATCACATGGGCATTAACAATACATAAATCTAAAGGGATGAAATTACCAAAAGTTACAATTGACATTGGTATAGTTGAACGACAAGGTCTAACCTTCATTACAATATCTAGAGCTTCCTCCTTGAAGGATCTTCACATATCCTATGGATTTACCTTTTAAATGTACAAAAGAATGAAGGAAAATCATCAACTTATATGAAGGAGGAAAGAAGAGACCTTCTCCATTCCAAATATTTTCCATTGTTTCTCCTCTAACATAGAATGGCTTCCATGGATCTCTCATAACCATATATCTTATGCAAGTTCAACTATTACTTATTTTGTTTCATTTTCTTTTTCTATTTGCCAAATCACTTTTTCATGCACATGAATGCTCCTTTCTTTGTGATAATTTCAATGCCCCATGTATATATGTGTGGGTAGCATTTTCACTTCCAATATATATTTTACTTTTACTTTATAGGTCCTTTAATAGTTCTCTTTTCGTTCTATTATTTACTTTCTTCCCTTTTATGTAGATCTTCTCTACTAAATCAAACTACAAAGTTGAGAATCTTAAATATGTCTCAACATTGGTATATTCTATATGTGTAAGAGACATGATCATAGGAACTTCATCACAAGTATGTTTGACTATACTCATAGATTAATTTGCAAACTTTGTTAGTTTAGTCATCCCAAGGATTTTTAGATTCAATTAAGATGTACAATTTTGTGGCAAAAATATAGCATCCAATATAGGAAACTCGAAAAAAAAATATATGCAACTCAAAAATAAGGTTAAAAGTGTTGCACATCCATTTTTCTTTCCATTGAAATTCCCTCTACATCATGCATTCAAATTGTAATATGTAAAACCCTATATTTAGGGATCAAGGGCACCTTCATTGTATACACCCTTTTGTTTTTCAACAAATTTTACAACCACGTGCTTCATCTATTCACTTAAACTATGGCATGTTGCATGTTTGTTGTGCTTCGTAGGTTCAATTCAACCATGCCATGGAATGATTGTTTGTTGTGCTTGATTGAAACTACAAAGTATTTAGACTCTTTAAAAATGTACTTTTTACATCTTTAAAAGCAATTGCTAGTTATATTTAGTGTGTTAAATAATTTGACGAGGAGTTTTAGTTTAGTGCCACTGATTTTGGATTTTTTATGGGCATATTTTCCTTTATTGAAATTTGGTTAAAAATTGTTGAAACTCCAAATTTGAGCAGATTAAGTTTGTATAACTTGTATACTCTTAAAATTTGTCAAGGTGTTGAGTCCATTTATACATTCAAAAATGCAATTTAAATGTAATATAAAATAAAGATTTTAATAAAATATGTTTCACTAAATTCCCATTAAAAATTTCAAAAAATCAAATGTTTTAAACAACACCAATGTCAAAATGTGAACTCTGGATTCTTGTTTTCCACTCATTGACACACTATTGAAAATGCACGCGACGAATAACCATTGACTGGCCAACTTCGCTCTCTCTGTGAGGGTGCAACCTGGATTGGGTTGATTAAACCATATGCCACGCTTGTAGAACTTATTGTTGTTCAAGCTGATACATTCTAAATTAGGTGATGTCCGATGTGGTAGAGGATTTGTTATCTAAAGGCAAATGGTAATTAATAATAAGGATGATGAGCTAGAATTCAGCTTCAACGCTAATGCTATGAATGCTATCCTGAGTGGGCTTGGCATAGAATTTAAAAAGTTATAATTCTAGGAATTGCCAAAGAAATGTGGACAAACTCATTAGTAGTTGGGTGAAGGTATGAGAAGGTAAAGGATGCTAAACTTCAAATCCCATTTAGCATGTTTTGGAAATTAACTCAAGATGAAAGAGGATGAAACTGCTGGAAAATACTTCCTGAGAGTAAGAACTTGTAAATGTAATGAAAGCACTTGGGGAAAAAAAATTGAGGAACCTCTTTTAGTTCGTAGGCACCTTTGAGGATCTCTAGCAGAGTAGGTTCAACTAAGGTCTTATAGAAGAACTTAATGACCTAAAAAAATTGGCATTTGATCAACTTCTAGGAATGTTGATTACATATGAAATGAGAATGGTTAAATATAAACCTACCTCCACAGAAGAATTCATTTAAAGAAGATAAGAATGGAGATTCGAAAGCCTTATGAAATTGAAGCAAAATTTGTGGAGAAGATCAAGAAGGGATCAGAAATATTATACAGTAAACTATCTTTCAATGTTTCCATTCAGGTAAGATAGGTCATTTTTCAAATAAATGTCCTCACAAAAGAAAGGACTGTACATATGAGGATGAGGAGAAGCACAACAATAAAAATTTCTTTAAGAGAATAATTTTTAAGAAGAAATGAAGACAATGACTTCTCCATTGAAGATAAAACTAAATGACTTCAGTGCTTTATGGCCAAAGAGGATTATGTGATAATAAAATAACAAGAAGTGATGCCAATGAAGAATAAGTTGTGGCTGACATGGAAGGAAAACTGATCAATTAGTGTAATCGAAGATATTGACTGACTCAGAATTAAGAAGAGAAACCAAAAACGCATTGCTTTCTGATATGTACCAAGATACAGATGAAGAAAGAAAACTGGCGAAGAATTTTCCTACTAAAAGTGCAGAATTATAAGAGGCAAGAAAATAGAAGACATTCAAAAATAGTTACTCTAAAAGAAGGCAAGATGTGAAGCCCTAGAACAAGAAGTAATCAAAACCAGGAAAGAGTTGAAGAAGTTTCTGCTTCCTCTATCATCATCGAATTGGTCGGTATCAAGCCTCAAAAGAATCTGGCCACCATTCAATCAGAAAGAAACTCCAAAGTCAAAACAAAGTCCTTATGAACAGGGAACTGGCGAGGATCAGCCAAGAAACAAAGAACCCATCAAGTTTATCAAATCTACTACCAAGATAAATAAAAACCTCAAGAAAAACAAAAGAAGATAATCATCTTCCCATGAGGAGTAATGAAAGAGGTACCCGAATTGAAACTATAGATCAAAGAAATAATGTACTATATGTTCAAAGAAATCATCAACATGGAAGAAATCGACTTCCTCAAAGAAGACAACCATCTTCCGCATAAACACAGATCTTTTCTATGGATATTGTTATTTGTGTTCTAACTTTGGTCACAAAGTCAGTAAATGCAATTTTAAGATTTAAATATGATAACTGTGCTATCTAAGGAATAGATATCCTCACGAACAAAGAAATGAGACATCCATAACAACAATCGCTGCACTTCAAATAATGTGATGGATGGAAAAAGGACACAGATTAAGCATATTTAATTCGCTATGATTAATTTTATTCAATGAACCTAATGTCATATCATCGTGAATTTTGGACATAAGCTGCGCATCACCTCTTGCTGAACTATTTGTTGATTTAAACCTCCTCACCGAAAAATGTCAAGTTTTGGAAGATGAAAGAAAATGACAAGGGTGGATTAGTGAAGCACAACTCAAAGACAAATATACAATCTCTAGTATAATATGGATACAAGGGTTGCTCCAAACATATGACAAGAGACAAAGGTATGTTTCTATATCTAAGTGAAAGAAAAACAGGAAAAGTAACCTTTGGAAATTATGCCCCAAGTAAAACTTCAAGGCAAGGGATGCCGTGAGTCTGGGTATAATGGTAGAGGAAAACTGTATCGTTCTTTTCCTGTAGATGGGCCAAACATAATCAAGGTAAGTCAAATGTGTGATAGTGGATTTGAAGTGGTGTTCACTTACAAATATTGTAAGATAAATTTTGTAAATTCAGGACAAGTGGTGTATAAAGGCATAAGGACAAAAAATAATGGCGCGTTCCAAAGAAGATAGAGAAGAATGCAATCTAAGAAAACATTGCGGAGAGATGGTTATGGCATAGAGACTTGGACATCTAAATTTGACCACTTGATCAAGATCAAAAATCTTGAGGCAAGAAGAGGATCTTCCGAGAATATCAAAGCCAAGATTCTATGTGTAAACTCTCATGCAGGGAAAGCTAAGCAGGACACATTTTAAATCTAAGATCTCTACTTCAATGGAGAAACCATCAACTAGTCTATATGGATTTATGCATTCATCAAGATGTGAAGGCACAGAAAGAAAGCTACTTAAGGCCGACTATCGGGAGGATTAATCTAGATTTATTTGGGTTGCCTTTCTCAAGGAAAAAGCTTAAGCATTTGGGAAATTTAAAATATTTAAGGCTTTGAATCGAGAATCAAACATGCAAGAGGTTAAAGGGAATAAGATCATATCGGGGAGGAGAATTTATACTGGCGAGTTCAAGGAATTCTGTCACAAACATGGGATCAAGAGAGGAGAATACATAATCCTAAGAACTCCACAACAAAATGGAGAAGTTGAGAGGCAAACAATAAAGACAAAGAAAATGGCTAGGTCAATGATGAATGAGAAGAACATTGATGAAACCTAATGGGTAGAAGAAATCCACACAACATTCCATGTTCTTAATAAAACCCACCTCTCGTAATTCGTTACATCGACAAGACAATTCTTTAAGAACTGCGTGGTATGAGGACTCCGCCTAATCAAACATCAAAAGTCTTTGGGAGTAAGTGTTAAAGCATAATGATGAGAATCTTGGTAAGTATGATGATAGGGATGATGATGGTATCTGTGGTATTACAAACAGTAAAGGATACGATGCTATAATAAGAGGTCGTGATAGATTGGTTTGGATCAGATGATATGTGCTGATGATGTTGGATCATGTTGTCATTGATGCCAATACCTGATTTGATTGATGCCGTAAGGATTGATTGATGTCAAAGGATTGATTGATTGATGATTGATGTAATATAATATGTATTGTCCTTGATGAGATCAAGAGATATGATGAATATGGATCATCGAGTTGTCATTGATACATGATGAATATGGATCAATTTGGCTCCATTGGTATATTACGCATTGTTGGAAAAATGGCGAGATGATCTACTATTGTCTTATCATGATTGATAAGGCACAAAATGGATGAACTCCAAAGTGGTCCCTCGAGGGTGAAATACCTCACATGAAGACGCTTTATGGATTGAGTTATCCTAGAATAATGGTTGAGGACTCCATGCTCTCATTATTGGTCTTATCATGATTGATAAGGTACAAATGGATGAATCCCATGGTCCCCTTATGGTGAAAGCCCCTCACGGGAAGATGCCTTTGTGGACTGAGTTATCCTAGAAGAATGGTTGAGGACCCATGCTCTCAGATGCGGAATAACGAGATGAAGATCATGAAATTGTTGGTGAAACTATCCTAGATGGATAGTGCTTGTCATTCCATTCTCGGTTGTATGTGGAACATCACAAAACTACTCACGGTTTGAGAGCTATGGCTCCACGTACATTTAGGCTGACTTCATTACGAAGGCTTGAAGCCCCTGTCAAAGAAGTAAAAGTGACCTAAAAAGAAGAAATGATAAAACAAGGTGACAAAATCAAGAAGGATATGTATGGAAAGTGGTTAACTCTAAAAATAAGGAAAATAAGCTATGACTTCCAGAAATGGGTTAATATTATTTAAATGATAAAATTAAAGTGACAAATTCAAGGTGGATTATCTAAATAATCAAGAGAAGTGACAAAATCAAGAAATGATAAAAAGTATACAGACAAAATCAAGAAGGAACATTTACGGAAAGTGGTTAACCCTAAAAATAATGAAAACAGGTTAAGTAACCTAGAAAAGGATTAATATTATTTAAACGATAAATTGAAAAGTGACAAATTCAAGGTGGGCTATTTAAATAATCAAGAGAAGGAAAATCAAAAAATGATAAAGCAAGGTGACAAATCAAGAAGGAATATTTAACGTTAAAGCATTGAGAACTTCTTCTATTTATGGAAAGTGGTTAACTCCTAAAATAAGGAAATTAGGTTAAGGGACTCTTAGAAATGGGTTAAGGACCTAAAAATGGGTTAAGTGACCTAAAGGATTAAAGCATAAATAATATAGCAATGGTCTCTTTAGATCATCCTTTTGTGGATCAATGAGAGCTTCTTTGTGAGAATATTTCCTTTGCGTATTGATGACATTTGTGAGAGCTTGAGAATTTTGGTGGAAACACTTGAGCATATTGAACATCTATAGTGATCATTGAGGTAATCAAGGATATCAGTTTCCAATTCAAGGAAAGTCAAGAAAACAAGGCCAAATGCAAGGAATATAACTCCTTTGATATCCTTCTATGTATAAGATTTTGTATCATTCACCATCTTCGCTATAACTTTTTGATATAATGATTCAGATCCTTAAATTGCTGTGAAAGTGATAAAACACAGCCAAGCATCTCATGGATAAAAATTTAGTTTGTAGTCTGCATTTTGGGGAGTTGGTATTGCCGCGGAAAATAGGGTTTGTATTATCTTGAAACTAGTCAAAATCGTGTGTTTCGGTAAAACATCATAACTCTTCATAACATATCCAAATCTAGTAAGACAAATGTCGGTTAGGGTAAAGCCTTTAGTATTCTCTATAAATAGTCTTTCGATCATTCTCATCAACATTTTAGCAGGCACGTTTGCTTTTCATAGTCAGCTTCTAGAATAAGTTTCAAAAATTCAAGGTATGTCATTTTGGCTATAACTCCTTTTCTCGAGAGGTTCCATGAAAATTACTTGATGAATTGTACAAAAACACACTGAAGAACATTGGTATCCGTTTCCAGATCTTTATTCATTAGATGTACAAAGTTATGATTATTCTCCGTTAGGGCTGTTGAGGACTATAATCCAAAACTAGTCATGGTTGAGATGTACAATGGATGAGTTACACATACATGAGATGTATATTTGATGTGTTGGTACATATTGATGAGTTATTGTTGATGAGCAGTTGACACATGATTGGTATATACTTGGTACATGTATTGATGCACTTGTTTATGGTACGGTGCTGGATTACAGTTGTTTGGCAAGCAAAGTTGGTACGGTTGATGCCTTATTTATGGCAATGATTGATATCTATTGAGGATTGTTGTCTCATCTCAAATTAAGGCCGAGAATGTAAGCTGAGTCTTGCATAGAGCTGGTTCTCTTGTAGAGTTGTAATTTCATTTATTGTTGCCTAAAACCCTGATTGAAGTCCATAATTAAAAAAAAATTGTACATAAATCTTGTGTTCCTTGTGAGATTGACGGTTGATGATATATTGTTGATATATGTTTCTGTTATGTATTCACATCTAATCGATTATAAATGATATACCGAGTAATCAAGAAATCGCCTAATGATAACTAATGGCTTCATGTAAGATGGTTTTGGGAAAAAGATCTCCAAACTCATTCACCCCCCCCTAAGTTGTGGTAGGTGTGTCCAATAGATGAAGGAATCTCAGTAAGAGATGAATAGCCATTGAATCAACAACAACAAAGCGATATAGAAGAAGCTTGAAGCTTAAACAAGTCCATGAATCGTAATTGAAGACTCCTCGAGCCGCATGAAGATGAAAATATCTCGCATGCATCTAAATCAACAAATAACATCAAATTCCTCCCCCAGATCAGATTCAAAACAATCATCTCGGCAAGTTTATTAATCGGTGAAAAGACAGCAACCAGATGAAAGATAATCAAAAATCTAACAACTGCTATATATTCTCTACATCCATGCCCGGAACCCCAAGAATTTTAATGAAGCCAGCAAGATGACCACTGGGTTAAAAGCTACGATCGATGAACTTGATCGATTGGAGAAAACACATGTGGGAGATGGTTCCTAGACCTAAAGGTAAAAATATCATAGGTTCCAAATGGATATTCAAGAACAAAATAAATGAAAGGACAAGTCATCGTGAAATGCCAAGATTGGTCTGAAAAGTATATGATCAAATAGAAGGACCGGATTTCGATGAAACATTTCATACCAAGAGGAAGACTAGGAAGCAACTGCAATAGCTTGCCTGTGCTTATCATAAAAGGTTTAAAGTCCATCAAATGGATCTCAACATTCTTAAATGGATCTTTGGGTAAGAAAATATTTATATGGAACAACCAGAATTTCAACCATTGCAGATAATCCAACCTAGTATGTGTTGAAGAAATCCTTTATATTGCTAAAACAATCTCCCGCAGTTCCCATTATATAGATCGGATAAGCATCTCCAAGACAAAGGGTTCAAGAGGAACAATTGACAACACTCCATATATCAAAAACAGAGGGAGTAATGACTTGCTCATCGTGGTTGTTCCCATTTAGATGACATCATCTTCGGATGCAAATAATGATTCATTGGTATAATGGTTTGCTTTTTCCATGGAGTTTAAATTTGAAATGTCTATGATAGGAAATTGCCATTTTTCTTGGTCTCGCGAAATTACTTCCGTGGTCTCATGAATGTTTCTTTCAATAAAAATATCTAAGAGAAATGTTGAAAAGGTTTCAAATGGAAGATTCTAAACTCCGGCAAACTTCTATGGTTACTAAATGAAAATTAAGCAAGGACGGTGACCTTACCCGATGTTGGATCAAAGTTCATATAGGTCACCGATAGTGAGCCTATTTTATATCACAACATTCTATCTAGACATAATGCATTATGTTGGAATAGTAGGAAGGTAATGTGAAGCACCTAAATAGAGCTATTTACTAGCCGGCCAAAAAGAATATCGATATTTGGAAAGAAACAATGAATCCATGGCCTATGGTATCCTAAGAATAAAATTTTTCAATTATCACCAATTTATGTTGATCAATGTACTACATGGATGAAAGGAAAAGAATGAGGGGAGGTGCATTCTTCTTAAGAGATTCAATTAGTAAAGCATGTATCGAAAGCAAGGTTCCATTTCTTTATCAACATGAGGTAGAGCATATTTATGTTAGATACTTGTTCTTACCTGGTTTTATGGATTATTTAGACACTTGCATACTTGGAGGCAAAATATACTACATCGATCCCAATTCATTGTGATAACACTAGTGCCATGCGTGTCAAAGAATCTTGTATTCACTCTACTTACTCAAGAATATTCCTATAAACACTATCTTTCCTGAAAGAGTTAAAATATCAATCGATTGTTCGTGCTCCATTTATTCCATTTAACAAATTGTAGACATCTTTATTAAACCTCTAGCCAAGACAATTCATTTGAATATCTCCGCCGTAAATTGGGTATCATTCGTCTACACCCAAGAGGAGTCCATCTTGTTAGGGGAGTATGTTGGCTGGCTATCCTCATACCTCCATGAAGTATTTCAATGTACTTCGTGAGTATGCTTTCGGAATTGATGTGTCAAAGGAGAAAAGGAGGAGATGGTCCAACCGATGCCATAGATGGAGGTCCAAACAACGAAGCGCAGCGCTCTCGGTCACCAATGCCGCGACATTGTTGGTGGTGGTTTACAGCCAAGGAGCTTGTCATCGATGGCAGAATAATGATGCAAGAGTGCCATGGAAAATGTGCCAGAAGACATCGTATTCAGACAGAGGAACGATAGATGGAGATGACGGGTGGCAAGAGGCCCGAGCGGTCCTAATTGGCCATTGGATATAAGAGAACTTGCATGTTCTTTAAAGTCCAAGGAGTAGTGGGCTCACAAAATCCCGAATGTAGGAGGACCATCCATCTTCATGCAAGGCACGTGGTCACGATCAACATTTTACTGACTAGAAAGTCAGCTGGCTGGAGGTGCTCTAACCCCTCGACTCCATTTATTGGCGCGCAGGATTTAAATGATCCTAGCTCACAGCTTTATATCACATGGCAAGCAATTGGTATTTCAATCGGAATGAAAGGTCAAAGGCATGAGATGCTCTATCCTTCCAACTTGTGAAACGTGAAATCGTGATTTGATTTGAGTTGTCGGATCGAGGAGAAATATGGTCCATTGATCCAAGAAGGACACGCATAAAGATCAACATTTCGCTGAATGAAAGGTCAAAGGAAAGAGGTTCTTTAACCCGAATCTCGCCAAAACGCGAAATGATTTATATAATATCAGCTGATCAAGGGAAAAACTGATCGCCGATCCAATAGCGACACGCGGGCTAAAGATCGATTTCATCATTTCACCGAATGAAAGGTCAAAGGAAGAGGTGCCCTAACTCAACTTCGCTGATATGAGAAATCATAACATAATCTCACCATTGACCGAGGACTAATCTCGGCTATCGATTCAGAGGTAGATCATGACGTACCACGCCGCCAGCGATGATGTGGAAGCCTTACGCCGCCAAGGATATCGCACAATCATATTACGACGGCGTCAAGATGATCTCGACATTTTAAAATACGAATATTAATAATCTATGATACGGCGTTTACTTATTTCGGTGACATGTCATCAAGTGACGTAAGAGTGATGTCACCAGAGTCGAATTTTGGGAGTTTTAGCATCAACAATCTTCATTCCAAAAGCCAAAGTTCTGGGGCGGAGGATAGTCTTCCGATCACCACGGATCATGGGTTGTTGATCCGAGATTAAGCACTCAAATGATTAGCGAAAGTACGCATAGTCGCCATCATCGAGCTGGAGAGCAGACAGTGCATCCAAGCTCCGCTTCATAGTTCTCAGTACGGAGAGTCGAGACGACTCATCAGTAATCCCCGAAATGTGAAATTGTGAACGCCTTTTCGAATTGAAGATTACTACCGCTGTCACGGAAGGTGGTGGAGCATGCAAGATTCTAGGCCCATTTCGATATCAGAATTCCAGAGGAAGAAGTCATGGAGACTCATGGGAGAATCCCCGAAAAGAGAAATCATGAAATGAATTGAATTAGGCTGTAATAACATTATGGTCGCAGAGTGAAGGATTATAGCATACCAGGCTCCATTTCGTGACCGGAGTTGAGGATTCAAGGGCATCATGGACAATCCTCGGGCGGAGAAATCGAAATGCACTTTCTCGAATGGGGTTGTATTGCTATCCCATTAGCTTAAAGTGAGGTAGTTGTGCTTTTCAGGCAAAGTTTCGGCTCCACTTTCGATTTTCACGAGGAGTGAGGCAACTCATTGTATATCCTTGATCACTAAACGCTTTATGAATAGGAATCTATTATCACCGAGGTGACATGAGGAAAGGATTAATGTAAATGATAAACGCCCACTTAAAGTTTCTTCTGGAAGATAGGATGGTGAAACGATGAATGCGATTATTCTCCTTTAGTAACTTCCGTGAAGGAAGTGATTGTGACCGCTAGAGAATTAGAAGAGTCTTCAGGGTGATCGAAAAATAAGACGAAGAGTCTTGGCTACAATCGCCATGAGTGTAGATCACTCAGAGTCGACCGACATATGGAAGTAGTTGAATATTACAAATAGCAGCCAAAGGTTCTCAGGAGAAGGGCTAGTGATCATTAACACAAGTACTTAGCAGATAAAGAATACGCAAGATGCACAAGGCACAAACATAATAAAAATGTCAAGAAATATATTATCCGTGGAGGAAGAAGAGGAAAGCCGAGGGTGTGCATACCGAGATTAAAGGCAGAAGAACATAGAGTGCAAGGGAGGCGTGTAAGAAGACATTGATGCAGGCAGAGAAAAGTTAGGGCGATAGTAGGATCATCGATAACCCGGTAAGCTTAATGATTAATTATTCTATCATCATTAAATTCATAGAAAGTAAAGTTTCTTTTATATTCCGTGGTTGGGAGGTGCTAGGAGGATTGTTGTCCTCAAAATTTCTGCGAGTTCTGAACTTAGGATTATATGTCTTCCATCTCTGTTTCTTAAATCCAGAGAAACTTGTGGTGGTGGTGTGGAGAATATCATTCTTCATATATAAGTCATATTGTATGGATCTGAAGAGGTTTATTCATTTAGGCTGGAATATTTAGATATATTTTTCGAGGGAGCTGAGAAACGGAGTTTTGTTAGTAATATTTAGAATAGTTTTGAGATGCGCCTGGCAAGAACGAGATAATGCAGCTGGCAGACAATTATCATATAAAGAAGAAGAGGTTTCTCCCCTTATGGCTCTCAGAACATCCTTTCCATTACACATGCTTCGTATCGATGCTGAACACTCTACTTTTATTTATTGCAGATCATCATTGAGAGTTCGTACGAGCTCTAAAATGGATATAATTGTTTGCCACGCTGGACAACAGCATTCACCCCTCTCACCTTTTCCAACATGATGCTGATCATGGAATCGCTTGGTACTTAAAATTGCACTTCAAATAATGTCCCAACCTATTGGTAGATGTGTTTAATATTATCAATGGATTTGGTGGCTTTGTCAGCTTCAATTTGAAATTGGGATGATTATGCATGTGTGGACACAAGACATAATGCAACATCCATGGACCTAATGGTTGAAATCTCAACCCCACCCGCAAGGATGTTGTCGATTGAGCTATGTATGGCTTTATTGTAACTCTGTTGAAAATAGGAAGACTCTCATACCATGTGTGTGGATGCTTAAATCAGGCTACAAGATATGCACTATCCTTTTAACAACCTCGGTTTGGTCATCTGCCCGAAGGACCTATGAGCTTTATGCCATATGTCCACTGAATGTGTTGAGGGAAATGATTGTCCTGATCCCGAGATGATGAATCATTACATCCAAAAATGCATCCAAACTCATTCAAAGCTAAAGATCTTGGCAGCATTCTCACAGATGTCTCTTCTTGTAGGCGATCATAATCGCCATCTTGAAAAATAAATCAACAACCACAAAAACACATTCATTCCCCTAATACGAAATACTGGCATGTAGTTCCATCGATATAGATTCCTAGGCCTATTGGGAGGCAGGGCGAGGGGTTCATATAGAGGGTCCATTTTACCTAGCTAGTTAAGAAATGGTATAGCATGACCATATACTTGTTAACATCCTCATTGAAATTTCACCAATATAAAATGTTGTTGAGCACTCCACACTATATTCTCTGTACGTAATTGTTCTACTCACTGCACTGTAGTGAGCTTCCCAAATTAGTTTCACTCACTCACTTAATGGAACAAAAAGATGGCCCCTGCCCATATGGAACAACAACTGCCCTGGAAGTGAAATCAATGACAATTGTGTTTATGGCCTAACATATGGTAGGTAGTGGCAAATTCAAGATATCTCTCAGAGTTGGGGCCATCTAGAGGTCTCATGTTGCAAGAGTGTAGCACTATGGTTAGTGTTGCAACTGGAGTTTGACTGAGGTAGTCTACAAAATGGTTGGTGCTCCCTTGGTCTTATACTTTATTTTGAGGTGGAACTACTGCAAGTATTTGGAAAACATATGATGGTCGTCATTCTATAATTTCTCTTATGTCTACATGAACTATAGAGGATTATGATAAGTGGGATAATTGTCCTCCTTTAAAATGTAATGCCTTACCTTAGTGGCAAGCTTGTATAATGGAGTACATCTACTTGTCATAAGTGGGATAATTTACTAACAACATCCTGCAGTGTCTCATTATTATAAAGCACTGATGTTCATTATGCTTTTGAGTGAGAACACATTACACCCACAACATATTATGAAGCATATGTCTCAATCTTAAAAGGATGATGCAGTTTGAGTAATGAGAGCACCGAGGTTGAGCACAAGTGTTGCTTCAAATCATCGAACACTTTATGTTGTGTCAGGCCCCACACAAACTTTTCCTTTCCACCACCCCTAGTCACTTGGTTAAGGGCCCATGCAATATGGGAGAATCCTAACACGAATCTGAGATAGAAATTGGAAAGGCCTAAGAAGCTCTGAAGGTCAGTGAGTGTGGTTGAGGCTAGATAGTCATGAATGACCTAGATCTTGGCTGGATCCACATGCACCCCATGCTCATCAATCCTAGGTATTGGACCTGTCGAAGCAACATTTTTCTGAATTTGCATATAGTTTGTGTTGACGTGGAGTGTGTACAACCTATTCAATATGTTGTAAGTGTTCTGCTAAACTCTTGTTGAAGATGAGGATGTCATCCAAATACACCACCAAAAAAGAATTGGTGAAATGCCACAAGCTATCATCCATCATCCTCATGAAAGTTGTTTCTGCATTTGTCAAGCCAAAGGGCACGACCAACCATTCAAAAATACCTTCTTTGGACTTGAAGACAGTCTTCCATATATCGTTTTTCTGTATTGGGACATAGTGGTAGCCGAACTTCATATCAATCTTACTGAAGTATTTGTCCCCCTCTAGTTGGTCAAGGAGATTTTCCATTCGAGGAATTTGGTATCAGTTCCTGACTATGATTTTATTTAGGGCTTGGTAACCAATGAAAAGTCGTCGGGTCTTGTATTTCTTCTACACAAGTACAATTGGGCTTCCACAAGGTGATGATCTTGGCTATATGTTGTTTTCTCCATTTAGCATGCTGAAAAATTATGCACTTCTCCATAACATTCTTCACTTATTTTGCATACTTGGCCAATAATAAAAAAAAAAATTACCGGAGAAAAAGTTTTATCTTGTACAAAATGTCCTGGCAGTCTTCCACTGTGTTTTTCTTTGATCAGATTCTCCCTCATTGAACACTTTGTCTTCACAATTTATTTATCTTGAACAATAAGCCTTCCTGTATCATATAGTCTAACCGTTGACTTTTTTAACTAGCAACTGGATTTTCACAAGCTGCATAGACATCTTTGAAATCCACATCATCTCAACACATTTCTTTTAAACCATCAAAGCCTAAAGCACTGACTTGAAATTATTGCAAAAGTAAATCAATTCTACTCAAAGCATCATCAACCTTATTAGTATTATCACTCGGGTTTTTAATAAAAAGGGTAAAATTCCGCAAAAAATCAACCCACTTGGCATGTTTTTGATTCAATTTTGGTTGACTACTTATAAATTGTAATGCATGATTGTCATTGCACAAAAGAAACTCCTTAGGCATGAGGTAATGCCTCCACTTCTTAAGTGCTTGAACAATTGCATAAAATTCCTTGTCATAAGAAGAATATTTTTGTTTTGCTACATTTAATTTCTCACTAAAATATGCAATTGGTCTTTGTCCTTGACTCAAGACAACTCAGTCTCAACTTGAAAGAATTTATCAAACCTTGGCAAAGCTAACACAGGATTTTCAGTAATTTTTTTCTTCAATAGTTTAAATTTTCTATTAGTTGATTCAGTGCACTTAAATGGTTGTTTTCTTTCTTTGATAGTTTCTACAATAGGTGGATATATCTTACTGAAAATTCAAATGAACTTTCTATAAAAACTTGCAAGTCCATGGAAACTTCTTTCCTCAAATGCATTTCTTGGGGTTGGCCAATTCACAATTTCTTGGAACTTTTTTGGGTCCATCTTCAAACCTTCTTCAAATACTACAACCCCAAATATATTAGCTCCCTCTCATAAAACTGCATTTCTTCAAATTTAACGATGATTTTTCCTTTTGCAAGGTACTCAAAATCATCTTGAGATGCCTTAAGTGTTCCTCTTTTGTTTGGTTGTAGATCAAAATGTCATCTAGATAGACTATCAAAAACATTTCAATAAATTCCTTTAAGACCTCATTTATCAACCTCGTAAATTTACTAGGAGCATTTGTAAGCCGAAAAGGCATCACCAACCATTCATACAGTCCACTATTAATCTTGAAAGCAATTTCCCATTCATCCCCTTCTCTAATTCTAATTTTATGGTATCCACTCTTTAAATTAATCTTTGAAAAATATTTTAAACCAATCAAAAAATCCATCAAATCATCTATATGAGGTAATGTAAATTTGTACTTTATGGTGATTTTTTTGATTTCTTTGGAGTCAGTGCACATGATCCATCCACCATCCTTCTTTGGGTTGAGTATTGTTGGTACAGAACATGGACTCAAACTCTCCTTCACCAAACCTGTGTCTAACAACTCTTGTACCTGTATTTTAATTTCTTCATTCTCATGTAGGTAAATCGTCCATATTTGTATCAGTGAGGATTACCTTTGGCCTACCAATTAAAGCAAAATGCACCTCCTCCCTCTTCTTGACTTGTTGTAGTAGTTCCTTCCCACTTATCAATAGTACACTTTGACTAGCTTCTTCTTTCACTCCTTCATCCTGCAAAGGCAACAACGGATGCCTTTGTCCATATTTTTCTAGAGAATAAGTGTTCCTCCTACCATCATGAATGGATTTTCTATCATACTGCCATGGTCTTCCCAACAAAACATGGTAGACATCCATAGACATTATGTCACATAATATCTCATCTTTGTAGCTACCAATTTAAATTTCCACCTTACACTGCTCATTCACCAAAACCTGATGTCCTTTTTGCAACTACGAAACCTTGCAGGGAGTGGGGTGCACTATCCTTTTCAGTTCTGACTTCTCTACCATTTCAATGGAAACCAAATTATCTATGCTCCGACTATCAATAAAAAATTTGCAACACTTACCTCCAAACTTGCATACAATCCTAAATACAATTTTCCTCTAAGATGTTACTTTATCTTCCGTCTCTGATTTGATCAGAACTCTTTTCAACAACAATTATTCCCCTACCTTAGGAACTTCTTCTTGTGTGACTACATTCACGTCTTCTTCATTTCCTTCTGCAACATATGCATTCCTTTGATTTGTTGCCTTGTTCTTTGGACAATCCCATTACATGTGTCCTATTTTACCATATGTAAAACATCTCATTTCTCTTCCTCTTCCTTGACCCCTCAAGAAAAATATTCTTCCTCTTGATTCTTCTCCTCTTGGTGACTGGTTGCTTGAACTTCCAGCCTCTTCTTTTGAAGGATAAAGTCTTCCTCTATTATATTTTCCTTTACCTCTTGCTAAACTCCTTCCTCTGATTCTTTGGTTTTTCTTTCTGGTGAGCTTCTCTTCTACCTTCAAAGTTGCTTGGTATGAATCTTCAACAGTTCTCAAGAACAAAAGGATGATTTCATCTTGAATTTAATATCTCAAACCATTTATGTATCTAACAACCTTCTTATCATCTTCCTCAATGTGACCAACTCTAATATTCAACCTATAGAATTCCTTTATGTATTATTTTGTAGTCATAGTTTTTTGTTTAAGATTTTGCAATTGTCTAAAGAAATTCAATTGATAATCCTTAGGCATGAACTTACCTTTAAATTTGGCTACCATTCTATCCCAAATCCTTATCTTAGCTTTTCATTTTCTCCTTATGTCTTCCTGCAACTCATCCCACCATAGAGATGCATGTCCCTTTAGTCTAGTCACTACATACTTCACCTTCTTCTCCTCTTCTACCTCTTCATAGTCAAAATATTTATCCACATGGCATTTATCCAGTCAAGTAATTCATCAACATTTAAATTACCTTCATACATGGGAACTTCCATCTTAGGCATGGAGCCAACCTTTGCGACCAATCTTACTAATTTTTCCTTTGTTATTTATCCTCCTGGAGCTGCTTCTATTTTGTCGTCAAAGCTTGCATCTTCACTCCCACTGGCATCTTATGTCAGGTTCTCTCCTCTGAGTTGTCTCCATGGCCTCCATCCTTTCCTTGATGTGCCTCAGCTCATAGAATAACTCATCAATTACCACATTCTTATTTCTGCCTCCTCACCTAGGTGGCATGATTCCTTAGACACGTATCACTCCGATACCAAAAATGATGTCGTGAACCCCCAACTTCAACCCACGGTCATAGAGTTTTCAATACTCTGTCACAACTATCATTCAGGTTGCATATCTGGCCTAAGATCAACACGAACATGCATTCAAATTGCGTCTTCCTACAAAGTTGAATTGCGCTATGTCATAGATAACTTTGTGTAGAACACCACTGTGGGAATATACCTATGCGCAGAAGCATTAGTTAACAATACCATGGGATCTATCGCAAACAATTCTGCACAAAATTCAACTCTCAATACTAGCGTGTCACATATCAATTTGTGCATAGAATCTGATAATGATACTGAGTTTTCACAGATTCTTTACCTTGTGTTTCTATTGTGCCAAATCGTGATTGTTTGTTCCCGCGAAGAAAAAAAATCAAGAAATATTCTTTTAATAGAGTTTTAGAACATGGTTGGAATTAACTAAGCACAAACTTTCCTACAATCACATAAACTCGTCACTCTACCAAGATCGATTCTACATAGAGTTTAACAATTCAACAAACATAACGTGAAAAATGAAAACATACAACATGACAACACCACATGCTTTGTTCTTTGTTAATATAAATGAAGGAATAAATTTACACAAGAAGCTCATTCCTTCTTGTTTTATTGGACTTCTGCGATCCATGCTTTTACATATTCAATATCACACACAATCTCTCACCTCTACCTCTTACAAAAAATTCAATATATCTCGAGCCCTCAGATAGCTCACAAACAAATGAATCCCGAGTTATCTTAACAAAGGCCTAAACTAGAGATACATTCTTGATATTTAGCAGTAGACTTAACACCTATGATAAACAACTTCATATCTAATCAAACAAACTCAACAAAAATGTTTTGTAAAGACATTTTGTAATTATTACAGATATCATAAAAGAAATTATGGAACCAACTCCCTTGGTAAATGTTTGTGACCCATTAGGACAATATTAATATTTACTACTAGATGCTTTTAACATCTAACTTGTGGGTTGTATTTGAGCTTCTTAATGGATTGCTTGGTCAAATTATTACCATATTATAAAAACAAAACCATAAATCTCCACAACGACCAACATTTGTGGTTGTGAGTTTCAGCAAGTACATTGGCCCTCCATGGGATCCAAACAATCCCACTTTTGTTCCAATTCCACCTATAAAAAGGGGTAGTCATACTCAAATCCCACTTAAAATCGCATGGGCATTAACAATACATAAATCTGAAGGGATAAAATTACCAAAAGTTACAATTGACATTGGAATAACAAGATCTAATCCTCATTGCAATATCTAGAGTCCCCTCCTTGAAAGATCTTCACATCTCTTCAAAAGGTACAAAAGAATGAAGGAAAATCGTCATCTTATATAAAGGAAGAAAGAAGAGGCCTTCTCCATTCCAAATTTTTTCCATTGTTTCTCCTCTAACATAGAATGGCTTTCATGGACCTCTCATAACCACATATCTTATGTAAGTTCTCAACATTACTATTTTACTTCCTTTGCTTTTGCTCACTTACCAAATCACGTTTTCATGTGCAATGAAT
>SNQJ01S0169194.1:0-11077 GCA_010110895.2 Picea sitchensis | reverse complement strand
AGACGAGTTGTTGTTCCATATGGGCCAGGGCCATCTCTATGTCCAATCAAACGAGTGAGTGAAACTAATTTGGGAAGCTCACTACAGTCTGGTGGTAGAACAATTCAGCACAGAGAATATAGTGACAGTGCTCCAACAACATTTATATTGGTCGAAATTTCAATAGGATGTTAACAAGTATATCAGGTCATGCACTGCATATGCCATTTCTTAACTAGCCATTAAGAAATAAGACCTCTAGACCCCTCTGCCTACTCCCAATAGGCCCTAGGAATCTATATCGATGAACTACATGTCGAGCCTTCCTTCAACCAAGCAGGGAAATGAATGTGTTTTTGTGGTTGTTGATTTATTTTCCAAGATGGCGATTATGACTGCCTACAAGAAGAACATCACAACAGAGGCCACTGCCAAGATCTTCTTTGAATGAGTTTGGATACATTTTTGGATATGACAGACCATCATCTTAGATCGGGACAATCATTTCCTCGACACATTCTGATCGAGCATATAGTCATTGTTGCACATAAAGCTCACCAAATTCACTGCCTTCCACCTCGAGACAGATGACCAAACCGAGGTTGTTAAAAGGATAGTGCATATCTTGCGCATGTACAATTTTAAGAATCCACACACATGGTATGAGAGTCTTCCCTATTTTCAACACAGTTATAATAAATCCATACATAACTCAACCGACCACATCCCCTTGCAGGTGGGGTTGAGATTTCAACCATTGGGTCCCATGGATGTTGCATTATGTCTTGTGTCCACACATGCATAATTGTCCCATGTTCAAATTGATGCCGACAAAGCCACCCAGATCATTGAACGAATCGAACACATCCGCCAATAGGTTCAGGACATTATTTAGAAGTCCAATTTTAAGTACAAGCAATTCCATGATCAACATCATGTTGGACAACTGAGAGGGGGGGTGAATCTGTTGTCACTGTGGTTAAACAATTATATCCATTTTTAAACTCATTACAAAACTCTCAATGATGATCACAATAAATAAGAAGTAGAGTATTCAACATCAATCACAAACATGTATAATACAGAGACAGATATTCCTGAGGAAACCCATAAAGGGTGAAAACCTCTTCTTCTTTATATGATAATTATTTTCTGTACATTATCATTCTTATGAGCACCAACTCATAATGAGGCTACCACCTCTGTTTTGCAAGATGTTGCTTGCTGAGAGAAACAACTCTCTGGTTTCTCTAGAAGCCACTAGAAGGAAGTACCAACTCCCTAAATGTTCCAGCACCAACTGAATGGAAGCACCAACTTCCAGTCATACAAGCACTGACCTATATATCAGAGAACCAATGTTCTCCCTTGCACCACCTTGCCACCCTGGTTTCTCTGGTTGAAACCAGATGGAAGCTATAAATCCCTGCGTTCAAGAACCTACTTGAAATTCTGAGGACAACAATCCTCCCTAGCACCTCCCAACCACCTGGAATATAAAACTTTGCTTTCTATGAATTTATTACAGTGATGAAATAATTGTCATTGGCTTACCAGGTTTATCATTGTTCTACTATGCTTCTTTTCTCTGCCTGCATCAATGTCTTCTTGCTTGCATCCTCTTCAACTTTTTGATCTTCTCCTTTGTCTCAGCATGCACACCTCGGCTTTCTCTTCTTCTCACAGATATGCATCTATGTTCTTTTCTTGTTTTGTGCTTAAGCTCCTACACATCATGCTTCTACATGCATGCATCACTCACAACAACATCAGTAAGATCTCTTCTCTGTTCTGCATTTTTATTATATTTGTGCACCTTGTGCATGCTGCATGTGCTATCCCACTGCGTACACTTCATTGTGTTAATGATCACTAGCCCTTCTCCTGAGATCCTTTGGCTTTGCTAACTGTAATAGTATTCAACCCACTTCCATATGTCAGTCGACTCTATGATGAGTCTACACTCCACTGGCAGTTGCCTTGAGACTCTTCGTCTTCTCTATCGATCACCCTGAAGACTCTTCTAATTCTCTAGCAGATGCAATCACTTCCTTCTGGAAGTTACTAAGAGAATATCCACGCATTCATGCGTTTCTCGCCTTCTATCTTCCCAAGGAAAACTTTAGAGTGGGCATTTATCATTTCTGGCTAATCCCTTTCCTTTCACATGTCACCTCAGGCGATAACCAAATTCCTATTCATAAAGCGTTTCGTGATCCAGGATATACAACTGCGAGTTGCCTCACTCCACTCGTGAAAAATACGAAATTGAGCCCAGCTTTGCTAGCTTCTTCCCCTCACTTTCGCTAATAGGACCACTGGCTGTGACCACAACCCCATTCGAAAGTGCATTTTACGATTTCTCACTTCAGGGATTGTCCCATGATGCCCTTGAATCCTCCAACTCCCGGTCCCTGAAATGGAGCCTAGGTATGCTATATCCTTCCACTCACGCGACCACCAATGGTGACCACAACCTAATTCGAAAATGCATTTCATAGTTTCTTGTTTCAGGGATTCTCCCATGAGTCTCCTTGACTTCTTCCTCTGGAATTCCTGATATCCGAAATGGAGCCTAGAATCTTGCATGCTCCTACCTTCACGTGACCACTGACAGTGACAACAACCTAATTCGAAAATGCATTTCACAATTTCACATTTCGGGGATTCTGTGATGAGTCGTCTCGACTCTCCATGTTGAGAACTATGAAACGGAGCTTGGATGCACTAGCTCTACTCTCCAACTCTCGATGATGTGACCGCGACATATGACCACTCGCTAATCATTTGAGTGCTTCGCTCTCCAGATCAACAACCCATGATCCGTGGTGATCGGAAGGCTATCCTCTGCCCCAAAACTTTAGCTTTTGGGACTGTGGGGGAGTGTTGATGCTAAAACTCCCAAAACTAAACTCTCTGAGTGACATCACTCTTGCGTCACTCGATGAAATGTCACGAGCCAAGTGGCTGCCATGTGTCACTTAGATTCGTAATATTCTCGTATTTTAAATGTCGAATCATCTTGACACTTGTCCTTGTATGATTGTGCCACGTGTCCTTGCTGACGTAGGCTTCCACCTGTCCTTGCTGACGTGGTCTGTCATGATCTACCTCCTGGATCTGACAACCCAGATTAGTCCTCGGTCCAATGGCTGAGATTATATTGTGATTTCTCATATCGCGAGTTCGAGAGGTTAGGGCACCTCCTTCCTTTGACCTTTCAGTCAGCGAAATGATGATCTTTAGCCACGTGTCCTTCTTGGATCGACGATCCAGATTTTTCCTTGATCCAACGGCTGATATTATATCGTCATTTCGCGTTTCGCGAGTTCGAGAGGTTAGGGAACCTCCTTCCTTTGACCTTTCATTCAACGAAATGTTGATCTTTAGCCACGTGTCCTTCTTGGATCAATGGTCCAGATTTGTCCTTGATCCAATGACTGATATTATATCATCATTTCGTGTTTCGCAAGTTGGAAGGATAGAGCATCTCATGCCTTTGACCTTTCATTCAGTGAAATGCCAATTGCTTGCCATGTGTCCTCTGGCTTCAATGACTAGGATCATTTCGTGATCTCGCATATCGTGAGTTCGAGGGGTTAGAGCACCTCCTTCCTTTGACTTTCTAGTCAATGAAATGTTTATCTGTGACCACGTGCCTTGCATGAAGATGGATGGTCCTCCTGCTTTCGGGATTTTGTAAGCCTGCTTCTCCTTGGACTTTAAAGAACATGCAAGTTCTCTTATATCCAATGACGGTCGGACCCCGCGCTCGAATATAACACCCAAGATCTGTCCTCCATCTATGCGTTCCTCCTGTCTAGACTTACGATGTCTTCTAAGCCTGTTTTCCATCGCTTTTCTTGCCATCATTGTTCTTGCCATCAATGACAAGCTCACTCCCAACTGTAAACCTACCAACAATATCCCCCTTTGGCATTGATGGAAACCCCGAACGCCTGCGCTAATTTGTTTGGACCTCCATCTATAGCATCCAGTTTGGACCACTCCACTCCTTTTCTCCCCCTTTGACATCAATTCCAAAGAAAACATGCTCCCCCTGAGCTGTTGAAGTACTTCATCGGAGGTATCAGATATGCAACCAACACATACTCCCCCTAACAAGATGGACTCTCTTAGGTGTGAGACAGAATGATACCCAATTTCTGACGGAGATATTCAAATGGTGTCTTGGCTAGGGGTTTAGTAAAGATGTCTGCAATTTGTTCTGTGGTTGGAATGTAATGAACCTGAACAATCTGATTGGTGACCTGCTCTCTCAGAAAATGGTATTTTATGGGAATATTCTTGGTCGTGGAGTGGAATACAAGATTCTTTGACACACTTATGGCACTAGTGTTATCACAATGAATTGGGATCAGTGTAGTATATTTTACCTCCAAGTATGAAAGTGTCTGAATTATCCATAATACCTGAGTGAAACAAGTATCAACATAAATGTACTCTACCTCTGTAGTTGATAAAGAAATGGAACCTTGCTTTTTACTCAGCCATGCTACTAGTGAATCTCTTAAGAAGAACGTACCTCCACTCATTCTTTTCCTTTCATCCATGTAGTCAGCCCAATCAACATCTGAGTAGACTGATAATTGAAAATTTTTATTCTTAGGATACCATAGGCCATAGTTCATTGTTTCTTTCAAATATCTGAATATTCTTTTGACAGCTAGTAAATGACTCTATTTGGGTGCTTCCTGATACCTTCCTACTATTCCAACAATATGCATTATGTCTAGATGGGATGTTGTGATATAAAATAGGCTACCTATCATTGACCTATATGAACTTTGATCAACATCAGGTGAGTCACCATCCTTGCTTAATTTTCATTTAGTAACCATAGGTTTGCCCACAGGTTTAGAATCTTCCATTTGAAACCTTTTCAACATTTCTCTTAGATATTTTTATTGAGAAAGAAACATTCCTTCAGACTTCTGAGTAATTTGCAGACCAAGAAAAAATGGCAATTTCCCTATCATAGACATTTCAAACTCAGACTCCATGGCAGAAGCAAACCATTATACCAATGAATCATTATTTACATCCGAAGATGATGTCATCTAAATAGAACAACACGATGAGCAAGTCATTACCCTCTGTTTTGATATATAGAGTGTTGTCAATTGTTCCTCTCTTGAACCCTTTGTCTTGGAGATACTTATCCAGTCTATAATACCAGGCACGGGGAGATTGTTTTAACCCATATAAGGATTTCTTCAACTTACATACTAGGTTAGGATTATCTGTCAGTTCGAAACCCTCTGGTTGTTCCATATAAACTTCTTCTTTTAAAGATCCATTTAGAAATGTTGACTTGACATCCATTTGATAGACTTTAAACCTTTTATGACAAGCATAGGCAAGAAATATTTTGATTGCTTCTAGTCTTGCTACTGGCGCAAATGTTTCATCAAAATCCAGTCCTTGTATTTGAGCATAGCACTTACAGACCAATCTTGCTTTGTTCCTGACAACTTGTCCCTTCTCATTCATTTTGTTCTTAAAGATCCATTTGAAACCAATGATATTTTTACCTTTAGGTCTAGGAACCATCTCCCACATATTGTTTTTCTCAATCTGATCAAGTTCATCAGTCATGGCTTTAACCCAATGGTGATCTTTGCTAGCTTCATTAAAATTCTTGGGTTCCAGCATGGATGTGAAGGCTATATGTGATTGTTCAGCGTTTTTGATTATCTTTCTCCTGGTTTGTACACCTTTGTCTTTTTCACCAATTATCTGACTTGCAAGATGATTGTTTTGAGTGATTCTGGAGGAGGAATTTGATGTTGTTTGTTGATTTGAGTCTGTCTGAATATTTTCATCTTCATCTGGCTCAGAGTCTTCTTGTTCTGATTCTTGGACTTGTTTAGCTTCAACTTCAACTATATCCTTTGTTGTTGATTCAATATTATTCATCTCTCTTACTGAGATCGCGAGATTCCCTTCATCTATTAGGACACACCTACCACACTTAGGGGGTGAATGAGTCAATAATTTTCTAATAAAATCATTAGTTAGCATTGACATTTACTCATTACTCATTCTTTGTCATTAATAATCAGTTAGATGTGAATACATATCAGCAACATATATCGACATAATATATCATCAACAAATCATCTCCACAAGGAACACAAGATGTATGTACAATTTTTTTCTTTTTATTATGGACTTCAATCCGGGGTTTTCAACAACAACTAAATAGAGTACAAATCTACAATAGCGCAGAGCTCTATATGAAGACTCAACTTTTATTCGACTCCAAGGATGGGGCAACAATCCTCAATAGATATCAATGCGTACCATAAACAAGTGCATCAATGAGTGCATCAACTATGCATCAACTTATACCTCAACCCGTAATCAACTGTACCATAAACAAGTGCATCCAGCCGTAGCAACAAGTATGTACCAATCGTGTGTCAACTACTCATCAACAATAACTCATCAATATGTACCAACATCAACTATACACACCCTCATGTATGTGCCAACTCATCAAGCCTTGTCTCAACCATGGTAGTTTTGGATTAGTCGATAACCCTAACTTGAAATAATCGCAACTTTTATTTTGTCTTGAGATAAAGAGATCTGAAGCAGGATACGCAATGTTCTTGGTGTGTTTTTATGCAATTCACCCAAGTGGCACTACTTGGAACCTCTCGAGAAAAGGAGTTATAGCAAAAATGACGCTGCTAACAGAATTTTGGCTTATTCTAGAGAACCTTGTGAAGTGCCACGGACAAAATATTTGATGAAATGATTGAAAAATGTTATAGATAATACTAAAGGCGTACCCTAACGACATTTTGTCTCAGCAGTTTGCATTAATATATGAAAGTTATCTTTGTTTTAGAAACCACTTGTTTTTGACTAGTTCCGGACTAGCCACAAACCCTATTTTCCACGAGTGTAACTCCCAAATACAACGAACCTGGCTGCATTTTAGCCACGGATACTTGGCTATGTTTTATCACTTTCATAGCAATTTAGCGGTCTGAATAATTATAGAAAAAGTTATAGCGAAAAATGGTTGGGAATTGACTTTAATAACATACCTTAGAAACTTTATCAAAGAATTTATCCTTCCTTGCATTTGGCCTTGTTTTCTTGACTTTCATAGGAATTTAGGCTTGAACCTATAGATATTCAATATGCTCAAGTGTTCCACCAAAAATTCTCAAGAAGCTATCACAAGAAGATCTCCATCAATAATACAAAAGATATTACCAAGAAGCTCTCAATTGATCCACAAAGAGACCATTGCTATCTTATTTATGCTTTCATCCTTTAGGTCCACTTAACCCATTTCTAGGTCACTTAACCCTTTCTAGGTCCTTAACCTATTTTCCTTATTTTGGGTTAACTACTTTCCATAAATAGAAAGTTCTCAATACTTTAACATTTAAATATTCCCTTCTTGATTTTGTCGCCTTACTTTATCATTTCTTGATTTTGTGTCTTCTCTTGATTGTTAAATAATACACCTTGGATTTGTCACTAATTTATCATTTAAATAATATTAATAACCCATTTCTAGGTCACTTAACCTATTTTTTCCTTTTAGGGGTTAACCACTTTCCATAAATATTCCTTCTTGATTTTGTCACCTTACTTTATCATTTTAACTGATTTTGTCACTTCTCTTCATTATTTAAATAATCACCTTGAATTTGTCACTTCAATTTATCATTTTAATAACATGTATTTCTAGGTCCTTAACCTATTTTTCCTTATTTTTAAGGGTTAACCACTTTCCTTTATATATTCCTTCTTGATTTTGTCACCTTATTTTATCATTTCTTCTTTTAGGTCCTTTTACTTCCTTTGACCTTGGGGGCTTCAAGCCTTCATGTGGGGGTCTTTTTATCTTAGTGCAGACCATAACTCTCAAACCATGAGGTTATGTGACATTCCACATACCACCAGTAGGAATGACACTATCCATCTAGGATAGTTTCACCAACAATTTCCTTGATCTTCATCTAGTTATTCCACATACAAACATGGGTCCATATTCATTCTTCTAGGATAACTCAATCCATAAAGCGTCTTCACGTGAGGAGCTTCATATAAGGGGACCACTTTGGAGTTCATCGTTTGTGCACCTTATCGATCATGATAAAGAGAAATGGTAGAACATGGGTCCTCCAACCATTATTCTAGGATAACTCAATCCATAAAGAATCTTCCAGTGAGGGCTTTTCATATAAGGGGACCACTTTGGATTTCATCCATTTGTGCTGCCATGTGATAAGACAATAATGAGTCATCTATACATTTTCAACAATGCATCCATATGCCAATGAAACCAAATTGATCCATCTTCATCATGTATCAATGACAACTCGGTGATCCATGGTATTCATCTATGTAGTCATCAGGACAATACGTATTATATTACATCAATCATCAATCAATCAATCCTTTTGACATCAATCAATCCTTGACATCCATCAATCAAATGGCATCAATGAAAACATGATCAACATCACCAATTTTATGTGAATCGGTCAGTAATCTATCACGACCCTCTTATTATAGCATCGCCTGCTTTATTGTTTGTATAACCACCTAAGAATATACCTTCATCAGCCCTATCATCATACTTAGTTCTCATCATTATACTTTATGTAACACTTAATCCCAAGGGAGGCTTTGAAGTGTTTGATTGAGCGAGTCTCCCATACCGGTTCATGGTGTCTTGTCGATTATTGAATTACGAGGTGGGATTTGTTAAGAACATGGAATCTTGTGTGTATTTCTTCTACCTAGTAGGTTTGATCAATGTTCTTCCCATTCATCATAGACCTACAACCATTTGTTGCCTTGGTATGTTTGCATGCATTTCAATGGTGTGTCAATAAGGTGGAAAACATGTCCTTGGGTTACATTTGACATTATTGTATAAAACATTTGAAAATTTTAATGGGAATTTAGTGAAACATATTTTGGTAAATCTTTATTTCATATTGTTTAAATTGCATTTTTGAATGTATAAATGGACTCAACACCTTCTTGACAAATTTAAGGTATACAAGTTATACAATCACTCAAATTTGGAACAACAGTACCTTAAATTTCAATAAAGGAAAATATGCCCATAAAAAATCCAATGTTTAAACTAAGCTCCACTCATTAAATTATTTAACACACTAAATATAACTAGCAATTGCTTTTAAAGATGTAAAAAGTACACACTAAATATAACTAGCAATTGCTTTTAAAGATGTAAAAAGTACATTTTTAAAGAGTCTAAAGACTTTGTAGTTTCAATCAAGCACAACAAATAATCATTCCATGGCATGGTTGAATTGAACCTACGAAGCACAACAAACATGGAACATGCCATAGTTTAAGTGAATAGATGAAGCTCGTGGTTGTATAATTTGTTGAAAAACAAAAGGGTGTATACAATGAAGGTGCCCTTGATCCCTAAATATAGGGTTTTACATATTACAATTTGAATGCATGATGTAGAGGGAATTTCAATGGAAACAAAAATGGACGTGCAACACTTTTAACCTTATTTTTGAGTTGCATATATTTTTTTTTCGAGTTTCCTATATTGGATGCTATATTTTTGCCACAAAATTGTACATCTTAATTGAATCTAAAAATCCCTGGGATGACTAAACTAACAAAGTTTGCAAATGAATCTATGAGTATAGTCAAACATACTTGTGATGAAGTTCCTATGATCATGTCTCTTCACACATATAACATATACCAATGTTGAGAAATATTTAAGGTTCTCAACTTTGTAGTTTGATTTAGTAGAGAAGATCTACATAAAAGGGAAGAAAGTAAATAATAGAACGAAAAGAGAACTATTAAAGGAACTATAAAGTAAAAGTAAAAAACAATATATTGGAAGTGAAAATGCTACCCACACATATATACATGTGGCATTAGAAGTATCACAAAGAAAAGGGAATTCATTGCACATGAAAAAGTGATTTGGCAAGTGAGCAAAAGCAAATGACGTAAAATAGTAATGTTGAGAACTTACATAAGATATGTGGTTATGAGAGATCCATGGAAGCCATTCTATGTTAGAGGAGAAACAATGGAACATCTTTGGAATGGAGAAGGCCTCTTCTTTCCTCCTTCATATAAGTTTACAATTTTCCTTCATTCTTTTGTACCTTTCGAAGCTAAATGTTGGTGAGATGTGGAGATATTTCAAGGAGGGGACACTAGATATTACAATGAGGATTAGATCTTGTTATTCCAATGTCAATTGTAACTTTTGGTAATTTCATCCCTTTAGATTTATGTATTGTTCATGCCCATTCCATTTTAAGTGGGATTTGAGTATGACTACCCCTATTTATAGGTGGAATTGGAATAGAAGTGGGATTGTTTGGATTCCATGGAGGGCTAATGTACTTGATGAAACTCACAACCACAAATGTTGGTCATTGTGGAGGTTTATGGTTTTATTTTTAGAATATGGTAATAATTTGACCAAGAAATCCATTAAGAAGATCAAATACAACCCACAAGTTAGATGTTAATAGCATCTAGTAGTAAATCTTAAGATTGTCCTAATGGGTCACAAAAATTTACCAAGGGAGTTGGTTCCATAATTTCTTTTATGATATCTGTAATAATTACAAAATGTATTTACAAGACATTTTTGTTGAGTTTGTTTGATTAGATATCAAGTTGTTTATCATAGGTGTTAGGTCTGCTACTAAATATCAAGAACATATCTCTAGTTTAGTCCTTTGTTAAGATAACTCAGGGTTCATTTGTTTGTGAGCTATCCACGGGCTCGAGATATATTGAATTTTTTGTAAGAGCTAGACGTGAGCGATTGTGTGTGATATTGAATATGTAAAAGCGTGGATCACAGAGGTCCAAGAAAACAAGAAGGAATGAGCTTCTTGTGTAAATTTATTCCTTCATTTATATTAACAAAGAACAGAGCATGTGGTGTCGTTGTGTTGTGTGTTTGCATTTTTTCACGTTATGTTTGTTGAATTGTTAAAATCTATGTATAATCGATCTTGGTAGAGGGACAAGTTTATGTGATTGTAGGAAAGATTGTGCTTAGTTAATTCCAACC